>NDXB01011945.1:296223-314361 GCA_002631895.1 Agapornis roseicollis
GACTAAATAAAAAAAAAGAAAAAAAAAAAAAAAAAAAGAAAGAGACAAATGCCACCATAAAAGTTCGGCAAGGATTTGAAATTCCTTAACGTCACTTTAGACAGTAGGCAGCAACAATTTCCAGTTTAGCTTTATTTTTCTGTTTGAGAAAAGACAGTAATAGAAACAGGAAAAAATATTGCAAAACCACAAGTCACAGTTATTTCTTCTACCTTGTAAATTAAAACACTTAGTCCAACATGTGCCTATAAAAAAGTGTGAGGCTTTGTATAAACTGTCAGTTTCAGTCTCCATTTGTCACTTGCCTTATAAAGGTACCATGTAACAAAAATAACTCACTGCACATACATTTTTGTGTGCACACAGGTACATACTTACCAGGTGCTGCACCTACTACAGCTTACAGCAGTAGAAAGAGCGGCATCATACAGACACTCCTAGAGCAGAATGTGTCATACCAGAGTTGAGTTGGATGACTAAGCATACACGATAGAGTTGGTATTACCCAAAAATTACTGGATTTGGACATTTACTCAACATTGGGTCAGCACTAAAATATCGAAGGCTTCTGCTTGTAGCATTAGTGATTTTACTGAAACACTGCAGCTCTACAAGTAAAGATCTGAACTATCATCCCAGCCATTTGAAAAATAACTCAAAAAAATATCTTCTTAACTTTCGTATTTATTATATACTGCAGTATATACAGAAACAGGTAAATCTGACCTTAACCAAGAATACTTTTGCAGGTCATACTTTGAGGCTAGTTATGCCATTTAAAAATACATACAAAATGAATCATCACATAATTCAGGAGGAAGCATATACAGTCCAGTGCAACCAAAACTTCATTTAAGCACTACATAATTTCTGAGAGGGTACAGAAAGAGACGAGCTATTACTGACTAACCTTAAGAACTGTATTAATGTATTGTCTTGGATGACTTTA
Source organism: Agapornis roseicollis (assembly GCA_002631895.1). Classification (NCBI taxonomy): domain Eukaryota; kingdom Metazoa; phylum Chordata; class Aves; order Psittaciformes; family Psittacidae; genus Agapornis; species Agapornis roseicollis. The sequence goes on from NDXB01011945.1 coordinate 297,173, forward strand.
AAGAAATTCTTTACCATTAGGATTACTGTTTATCATTACTCCTCTGCAACTCAGCAGACAGACCAGAACAGTCATACCACCACAGCTGGGTGGAAGAGAAGACATATTTTCACAACACCTATTCAACTTGTCTTGCCTTCCTTGAGATGGCAGCTAATGAAAGGAAAAAGAAGCCTTGATGAGATCCAGGAAACAAGAAAGAATGGACACAGATCTCACCATACCCTCTTTACATTTACCTGCAATCATTTATAGTAAAGGTTATGACCCAAGCCAGACAAAAATGGAATATAAAAGTATAATTTCATACTAAGCATCCATCACACTTATCCAACTCACTGTACCTAAACCAAAAGTTTTATGATTAAAGAGAGGCTTAAGTGCTGATTTTGTTACTCTTTACTACCGTGTGTAAAATCTGACACATCAGTAATTTTATGGATGAACTGAGACAGTCGATACATACATTAATACAGGCTGTTACAGCATTCTTCAGATTGCTATCAACTAACACCATTCACAAGACAGGACAAAGGGCAGGCTTCAACAAATGTTGTGAAATACTTTATTTTTAAGAATCCTGTTTGTCTCTTACTGCTAAGAGGAAATGAATGTAACATTTCTTCTTTTTACATGAAATATCTTAACTGAAAATATACTGGGAAAAGGGCAAAAAAAAAATTGCTCTTCTCCCAGATCTGAAAAAGAAAAACTAACAGAACAGACACTGGCTTTTGACCATGTGGGCTCTAACTGTAAATTTTAAGAGTTCTTTTATGCAAAGCTCTCTGAAAACAGAACTTGTATGTTCTGTTATGGACCTGCCACAAGAACATGAGCCTATATACAATTACTACTCAATTTTGTAACATTAACACCAGCACTAAAAATAACAGGCGCCTATCAATACATCAGCAGGATGGGTTGGCATGGAAGAGGGGAAAAGGAAACCTACTGCACAACATCAAGATGAAAAAATCCTAAAATGTACTTATAAAAGAAATCATAAAAGCACTACAAATAGCTATCTTTTAAGCTAATTTATCTAATATTTACTGTATTCATCAGCTATAAAGACACCAATAGACTAATAGTATCTTCAAATTAGTTATCACTGAAACCTTCAAAGACAGTTTTACATGTATTTACCTGAACATAGTGTCTTGCTTTCAAGTTTTTTTCCATTACCTTCCAGTGTGACATACTTAGGCCATTTCCTGTTTTTGGTGATAGGAATTCTCTATCAAACTCCCAAATACAGTTATTCTCAAGCCACCTAAGCAATTGCCTTTCCTCTCCTTTTCTCCTTGCTAAAGCAAGGGAATGAACAGCCAATATCACATTACAAGCCGTGCTTGAACAAGGGGAAAACACACCAATCACACAGTCAAACGCTAGTCCTGGAACAATATCAAGCCATAAAAGTAGCCTCCTTTCACCATATCCACCTATATTTAAAAACAAAACCAAAATAAGAACCAAGCTATTCTTCCCAACAGCCAACACAAACAACGGATTAGATCTCAAATCTGACCTAAAGACTCTGGACAGAGCATAACTAAGGCCCTGCTACCTTTGAGGGCCTTCTAAGGCAGAAGCCAAGCCACATCAGCAGCATCATCATACCGCAATCAACATGCCGAAGAGGCAGTGGCAGCTCTTTCACCTGTGAGTTTACTTGGTTTTTGTGTCTTTGCTACACAGCAAGAGCAGCATCTGCGGCCCAGCACACACCAGAGCCCCTGCTAATCAGACACCCGCACAGGATCTCCGGGCGGACACCCTTCCTGAAGGGCTTCAAAACACAAAGACCAAAGTTTTCCCTGCTCGCTGCGTGGGAGCACGGCAGCAAAACAAGCGCCAGGATCAACACCAGCACCCTCCCATCACCACACCCCTGCCCCCGCCGACCCCGCGGGCACCCCCGGCCCACGCCAGCTCACTCTCCCCGCGGCAGCCCATCTCCCCCCTAACCCATCTCTCATCTGTCCAGGGGGGGTACGGTTCACCCCAACAGCCGGTTGGAGCGGGGGAACAGGGCGGAGGTATCACCCCCACCGACAAACACTCTGTCGTTGATGGGACACCCCCGGCAGAGGGGCAGCCCTGCCCGCTCCCCAGATTCACCCCCCCGCACCTCCCCCGCTGCTTTCCCACCCCCAGTCCCGCGGCCTGCCCCCTCACCGTGATGCGCTGGGGACTCGGCTCCGGCGGCGGCTGCATGCCCGCTCGCTCGCCCGGCCCCTCGGCTCTGCCCCGGGCCTCCGGGACGGCGAACGTACGGGAAGGCGGCGGGGGGGGGAGGGGGTGTTGTGGTGGACGGCACGCGAGGAGGCGCCCCGCGCGGGCCCCCCCCGCTCCTCCTGAGCGATAAGCCGGCGGGGGGGGGGAGGGGGGGGGGCAGAGAGAAGGAACGGGAGAGGGGAACGGGGCCCCCCGGTGAGGGCGCCAGGAACGGGGCAGGGGGAAGGGGAAAGGGAAGTGGGGAGGGGGATCTCCGTGTGGCACCTGATCTCTGAGAGGGGACAGGGGGAGGGAACAGGGGAAAGGGGGTCCTAGAGCGCGCCTCGCGGCCGGAAAGCGCTTCCGGGATCGCTGGGCTGCGCCGCACGCTCAGTGCGGGGCGCTGAGGCCGCCGGGTGCGCGCCGGGAGGAGGAGCTCGGCCTGCGCCGACCAGGCTCCGACATGGCGCGGCCCGCCTAGCTACGTCCTCGCGAGACTTGGCGGCGGGGGGCGGGGCTTTGAACAGGGGCAGGGTTGTGGTGAGGGGTTGTGGGTGTATGTATGTATGTGTATGGGAATGTGTGTGTGTATGTATGAGTATGTGTTGTGTATGTGTATGGGGAGGAGGCGGTGCTGGGTCGGTGGAGTCCCATGTAGTCCTTCTTCTGTCCGCTCCCACACCGGGAGCTTTTCCTCAGCGCGCCTAATAAAGGTTCCCCGCAGTCGGTTTCAGAGAGGTGGGGGTGGCCGCCGTGGTGCTGCGGAGAGGTGCTGGCGAGTGGGGAAGTAAGGTTCGGAGGCCGAGTGAGCACCCAGGATCCGGGAGCGAAGGACAGTGAACGGGAGCTGGTACCCCTGTGAGGGCTGCCCCCTTGGCAGAAGCCGCCTCCTGAGCGTGGTTAGGCGGTTGTGGAAACTTCCGAGTATTATCATCTGCAGCATGTTGTGCGGACACACCTTATTTGCCACCTTCCAATACTGAAAAAGCAGCCATGTGAAAGATGGGAGCAGACTTTTTTATGGCCTGTTGTGACAGGACGAGGGGTGATGGTTTTAAACTAAAGGGGGATTCAGGCTGGACATGAGAAAGAAATTGTTATAATGAAGGTGGTAAAATATTGTCACAGGTTGCCTACTTTTTTTGCCTTCAAATGTTTTTGTTTAGCTGGCATCTGTCTTAGAGGATTATTTTATGCCATTCTTCAGAACCATAGGAACTCCATTGCACTGAAGTTAATCAGAGCAGTTGCAGAGATCCTGTAACCACCTTCTGTCTCTCTGGTAGAGAACAGGGAAGTGAAGGGGTGATCTTGTATTGCCATTAGTGACTCTCCATGTCAGCTTCTGTATGCAGAGGCCTTGGCTCCTGTGTCAGAGATTGCGTGAAGGTAATTAAGGAATTCCTGTATCCTAATCCCTATATCAGAAACAAGCCAAGCCTGACCAGCATTTCTGGAGAGGCAAGATGCAAAACCAGAAGTAAACAGGATCTCAGTTCAACAATACTGTTATCTAACAGAGACTGATTCTTATCCTGTGATTGCAATTAATATCAAGATGCTGAAGTGCACATTCCCCAGCAAAGCCTCATGCTTTTCAAATATAAATGCATGCATTTAGACCCAATGAATAGTTCCAATACCTCTAGTCTCTCTCAAAATATGAGAAACAGCCCTTTGTATGGCTTCTGAGCCTTATGCGCATGAGACATTTTGTGCCCTGGATTACACATACTGGACCTGTCTTGTTCAGCGTGTTTCATGTTATTCTGTTACTGGCTTAATTTATCCTAGCATTTGTTGGCTCCACATCTTTCAAATCAACATCTGAGTCAAGGCTTTCCTCTACTGTTTTTCACTGTCTCCCTGTAAACCCTCTGTACTGCAGCTTCAGCTTGTATTGGCTAACCAGTGCAGAATCATGTCAGTGAGCTCCATGGGTCCATTTCAGTTCAGCAGCAGCCAGTCCTTTTTTTTTTTTTTTTTTTTCTTTTGTTTGGAAAGGATGCTTTTCCTCTGTAATCCTCTGCAATAGACTGTAATGGAAGACTGTCATCTAGCTTCATTTATCTGCACTCACTGCACTTTCAAAACAGAGCATTGCAACAGAAATTGCATGGACTTTGTATTTTTTGTCTGCCCTTAGCTAGTCACAGATTTGAGAGCAGGATTGTGCTTCTGGCAAATTAAGTAGTCTTGAAACTTCACAGTTAATCACAGCAGAGACAGTGCTCTGCTAAAGAATTTAGGAAGAAAATCCCTTGGGTATTAGGTGCCTAATAACCCCAGAAATCAAAGACTGCGTGTGTTTTAACTTTGCTGAACACATCTCTGAAAGGAGTTCGTTTTATTGCTGATCCAGTTCTTCTGTCTTCTCTTATCCATATGACAACTACAACAATTGATTTTACGGAAAAGTAGTATTAGGAAAGTATTTGATGTTTTTGGCTGATTCTAATGGGACTTAGCATGGAAACAAGGAGAGCTGGCACGGACTAATCAGGGCAGTTCTTGGACAGCTGTGTGGGAGCCAGTGTATCAGACAGTGATCTAAAATATATTTTTTCTGTATTTTAAAAGATGCAATATATGAATTGAAAAGCTTGCAAACCAGACTTCCATACTTGCAGCTCAGACAGTAACTCGGAGTCGAGTGGAATTAACTGTTGACTCTGGTTCTGTAATAACTTCTTGATGAAAATGCCCCTGGCTTTTGTGTGATTTTTTTATTTTTACTTTTTTAAATTTAATGCTCATGGCAGTTATTACTGTCTGTCTTTAAAAGGCCTCAGGTTGGGATTTAAATTTCATGCTACATTCATTTTAAGCAGAACAAAAATGTAGTTATTTCTGCTCCCCTTTTTTCTTTATGAACAGCAATCTAAGAGACCCAGTTTCCTATTTCGGAAGAAAGAAATTTTCTGCATGTTTGTTCTTAAGAATTGCAGCCAGGAAAGTATCTTGATAAAATGGCCTTCTGGTAGTCCGTATGTTTGCTGTCTGAATGGATCCTATACTGAGTTAGTTCTATTTACAAATCAAAAGTGCGGTTTTTTAAAATGTAGGCACTGTAAACTAAGTCTTGAATCTAAAAAGTCAAACTGAGTTCTTTCTCCCTATTACACCATGCTCAGTAACATGTGTTTTGTCACCGAAATATGCCTATTTGATGGTGCACAAAATAGAACACAGTGTGAATCCATTTGTCATAGTTTTAGTTACAAAAAGAAGTAACACTATTTTGGTCTTTGTGTACTTGAAGTAATTGATATAATAGTAATAAAGCTAGAAATGTGTGCCCAGGGTACAGAGTTGCCATTTGTTTCTTATCATTTTCCATGTGGAAGATAATTTTCTCTTGGGATGCCTTCTAAACAGAGTAATCTGTAGGCCTGTGATAATACCATGTTAGTGTCAAAATCCTGTGGACTGCTGTAGTAGTTCACTTGGGTACAAGAAGTTGCAGACTTACGGGTCTAAGCAGGGTTATTTAAGTGGAAGCCTATAGAACCAGAGCTCACAGTGAAGGATATCCTTTGTATAAGTTTTAATTCTGCCAACAGAGTTAAATAGAAACTTTTAGTCCTGATACATCAGTTTAAACTTCTCAAGCTACCCAGCTATTCCTTAATAATTCCTATTCTGCTGATTTATAAGATCACCTCATTTCTGTCTTTCATTAGATTGTAAGGAATGTATTCTTGGCCTTTCCTTGGCCTTTCCTCATCTTAAGGCAAATTCTATGGCTCAAAAAGCAATTTGTAGAGAACATTTCATCTGCTAGATTCTAAATTGAGTCAAAACATTCTGGTCCTGTGCATTAGCCTATGTACTTTTAAAGTAAAGCTGTTTCACTCAGCTGGGTATGCTGGTAATCTTTCCATTCTAAATTAGTGTCATTGTGTGACTCTTAGAAAACAGTATAAAAATGTTTATTGTTTTAACTGGGATCATGAATCAAGAACTTGAGCTCAAAATGAGGATATCTTAGAACTAAGAATCATAGAATAGTTAGGGTTGGAAAGGACCTTAAGATCATCTAGTTCCAACCCCCCTGCCATAAGCAGGGACACCTCACACTAAACCATGCCACCCAAGGCTCTGTCCAACCTGGCCTTGAACACTGCCAGGGATGGAGCATTCACAACCTCCCTGAGCAACCCATTCCAGTGCCTCACCACCCTTACAGTAAAGAACTTCCTCCTTATACCCAATCTAAACTTCCCCTGTTTTAAGTTTGAACCCATTACCCCTTGCCATATCAGTACAATCCCTAATTAAGAGCCCCTCCCCAGCATCCCTATAGCCCCCCTTCAGATACTGGAAGGCTTCTATGAGGTCTCCACGTAGCCTTCTCTTCTCCAGGCTGAACAGCCCCAACTTTCTCAGCCTGTCTTCCTACAGGAGGTACTCCAGTCCCCTGATCATCCTCGTGGCCCTCCTCTGGACTTGTTCCAACAGCTCCATGTCCTTTTCATGTTGAGGACACCAGAACTGCACACAATACTCCAAGTGACGTCTCACGAGTGCAGAATAGAGGGGCAGGATCACCTCCTTCGACCTGCTGGTCACGCTCCTTTTCATACAGCCCAGGATACGGTTGGCTTTCTGGGCTGTGAGTGCACTCTCCTGGCTCATGCTCATTTTCTCATCGACGAACACCCACAAGTCCTTCTCCGCAGGGCTGCTCTGAATCTCTGCCCAACCTGTAGCTGTGCCTGGGATTGCTCCCACCCTGACATAGGACCTTGCACTTGCCATGGTTAAACTTCATGAGGTTGGCATCAGCCCACCACACAAGCATGTCAAGGTCCCTCTGGATGCATTCCTCCCCTCCAGCGTATCCACCCAACCACATAGCCGGCTATCATCGGCAAACTTGCTGAGGGTGCACTCAATCCCACTGTCCATGTCAGCAACAAAGATGTTGAACAAGACCGGTCCCAACACCGATCCCTGAGGGACACCACCTGTCACTGGTCTCCAGCTGGACACTGAGCCATTGACCACAGCTCTTTGCCTTTGGCCATCCAGCCAGTTCTTTATCCACTGAGTGCCCCACCTATCGAATTGATGTCTCTCCAATTTAGAGACAAGGATGTCATGTGGGACAGTGTCGAACGCTTTGCACAAGTTCAGGTAGATGACTTCAACTGCTCTACCCCTGTCTATCAGTTCCGTAGCCCCATCGTAGAAGGCCACCAAATTGGTCAGGTAGGATTTCCCCTTAGTGAAGCCATGCTGGCTGTCACCATACACCACATTATTTTTCATGTGCCTTAGCATGCCTTCCAGGAGAATCTGCTCCAAGATTCTGCAGGCACAGAGGTGAGACTGACTGGTCTGTAATTCCCTGGTCTATCCATTTTCCCCTTGTTGAAAATGGGGGTTATATTTCCCTTTTTCCAGTCATCAGGAACTTCACCTGATTGCCATGAGTTTTCAATACAATGGACTTACAGGTAAACACAGCAATACTGAAGTTGAGAAGTCAAAATAAACCTCTGAGAAAATAGAAGAGATTCCTAAGAGCATTCAAAAAATGTTATTTTTTGTCTTAAGGTGAAACGTTTTCTGCCTTCTGAAGTGCAGTTCCAAGCATCTGTCAGTTTTCACACTCTCTAAAGGGCTACTTAATGTAGTTTGGGGAACCTCTTGGTGCCTGAATAAAATGCATGTAGGGCCAGTAGTTGGAAGGCATTGTCCCTCACTATTATCTTTTCTGTTCCCTTCCTGTGCTGGGTTCAGCAGTAGCAGTGATTTTTTCTCCTTCTTAGTAGCTGGTGCAGTGCTGTGTTTTTGACTTTCGGCCTGGGAACAGTGCTGATAACAGCAATGTTTTTAGTTACTGCTCAAATGTTCAGTCTGACCAAGGACTTTGTGAGTCTCATGCTTTGCCAGGGAGGAGGGGAAGCCGGGAGGAAGCAGAGACAGGACATCTGACCAAAGAGGTATTCCATACCATAGTACTTCATGCCCAGGATGTAACTGGGAGTTACGCAGAAGGGCCAGTTCTCTGCTCAGTGGTGCTGGTTATTATTGGTTGGCAGGTTGTGAGATGTTGTATTCTCTTCCCTTGTTATTTCATTTGTCATTATTATTCTTATATTAGTGATTTCTGTTGTACGTTAGTTACTAAACTGTTCTTATCTCAGCCTGCGGGAGTTATTCTTTCAATTCCCCTCCCCATCCCTCTGGGAGTGAAGAAAGGTGGGGGGAAATGGTTCTGCTTTATGGCCTGGCCTTAAACCACGACACTTCCTCAGGCATAAAACACAACAATCATGTCTGTATATATGCTAGAATGTTCTCAAAGGTGTACCTTTGTACCTCTCAAGTTCTATGAGTTTGTCTAGCAACTGGGGACAGAACTCTGCTGCTTTGGGGAATGGTCTTGTGACACAGAGTACAACACAGATACTGGGAAGAGCAGTAGAGCTAATATGAGGCATGCATCTTTTAGTTGGCTTTCACTCTCCTAGAAGAAAAGCCATAGAAAAGTCCCCATTTTTCTGTTTGCATTTTCCATACCTAAGTTTGCTGCTTTAAACTTCTTTAGGCTTTGACTTGGAAGAACTAGATTCTACAGTCATGCAGGTTCTCCATAAGCATTCTTAAAAACCTAGGGAAAATTTCAATTACTCCTTCACAGTCAACTGCACTGCTGCAGCCCTGGCATAGTCGTCAGTAGAGCTACTTGGTGCTGAAAGAGTGCTGAATGAAATCAGTAGTAACATATAGAGTAGGCGCTGTGGCGTAAGTGTGAGTGAGTGGGGATATGTGGTGTGAGGGAAGTGAAAAGACATGCTTGCATGTATGCTTTTATGAGCATGCATATTTCTTCTTAGTGTTCAGAAGCTTTAATAATACAATTCAAAGAGTATTTGTAATAGGGTTTGTTTTCTACAGCAACATGAAGACTATCTTTTGAGTGATAAATATAATTGATTCCTTTCTGGGTATTTTTCATTGCAATTACCTTTGGTGCTCTGGTCAGTTCTGGTTTCTAAATACCCAGAGTTTCCTTGTGATCACAGGAATTGAATGACGTCATTTGCTCCTTCTGTGCCAGTGCTATTGTGTGGGACTACTGTATTCTATAAAATTAGCTGTCCTTTTTTTATCTTAGGTGTGGCTGTACTTCCGCAGTGGACACAATGTCTGTGGTGTAAGTCCATTTTGCCATTTACGACCTACATATGTTATATACATATGCCTAGATTGGTATGTGATTGCTTTTTCTTTTTTTTTTTTTTAAATTGCTTTTTAAGGATTTTGAAAATCTTAGGGTAAAAGACATGTATTTGTGAAGTATGATGATAGAAGATCATGTTTCTTAACTTTGGTTTTGCAGTATATTGAAGATGAGAGTAATAATTTTTTGCCACAGTTTCAATAATCAGATCTATCAGGATGTATTTCTAGTTCCCAGATACTTCACTGATGTGTGACATTTGAAAGGGAGTTAGTACTTTTGAACTGTACTGACTCCTTGTCTAAAGTCATCATCAAACACTGTCAGTGGCCCAGTTATCGCGCAGTGCCAGCTTATCCTGTGAACAGGAATACGGGCAGACAGCAGATTACCACATGACATCAGATATGGTTGCTAGTAAGAGCAGTCAGAATGATTGGGTCAGAAAAACCCTGTCTCTAAAAATGAAATACCTGTTATCAAGGCAATGCATTAAAGTTCTGTGCAGCATATAAAAAGCATTACTGTCTCAGGATCAAATATTTTTTAGATTCTTGTTTTCCTACTCATATCTGTTGGGCAAGAGAGACATAAAGAGTGTTAAAGCTCTCTGGGTGTTTCCAGAGAGGAGGAGCAGTGTGTTTTGACTGGGATGCAAATACTTCCTTTTGATATCTTTGTTATATTCCTGGAAAGATACACAGGTATGATAGGAAATGATTTTCAAACCATGTTCTATAATAATACTATGGGAAGTTGCAACCATGCTGCAGGATATTAATAAAAGCCAAATACTTACATGGGATCCTATTCATTAACCAGAATACAACAGATATCATTCTGTGGTTGTTTTGATTGTATTTTATAACCCACTATGGAATGTTTAGTTTCAGCCTTACTGAAATATTTTGGAACAGCAAGCAGCCTGTGACATCTCTGAATTTTATAAAGGTCTAACAATAATCTAAGGCCAGAGCAGAGCATGAGACAGTATTGGTGGTTCTCAAGGACTGTGCATGATATGACTTTAGTGCTTGTAGTACTGCATCTTTCTGCAGACCATGGCACTGCAGGCTATTTTATGAAAGCACAAGATTTTGTGGAGTTAGCTACAAATGTGTCTCATGTAGACCTGGGGCACATAGCTTCTATTTCTCAGAGTCATATCAGGTCATATGTAGTGTTTCAGTTGTTAGTAAACATTTGCTGAGTTGCATTAGTTTCCAAGTAAGACTTTTTTCATCTCCAGCTAGCTGAAAAATATTACCCCTTCTTTCTACCTGATGCTGTGGTCAATAGTAGCAGCTGCTTCTAAAACTTCCAGTGTGGTTTACCATGACTGAAGTGGAATGTGAAGATAGCTGATGCAAAAAAACCTCTTCACTTCTCCTTATATTTGTCTCACTGCTGAAGTCCTTTTGCTAGCTGTTAGATATTCCTTGATAATAACTTCAAAGCAAATCAATGAATCAAGCCGCACAGCATCAAGTAGTTTGGATTCTGGTTTGATCCACCTACCACTGTTTGTTTGGGAAAAGCTAGTAAAAGGATGTAGTATTAAGCATATGAAAACCGGAAACAAATGCTGCTGTCAACAGGTGGAATTAGATTAACATTGAATAAGATCATTTTTAGGAAATTCCAACTATTTTATGGAAAAGCAGCTTCACTGACACACTCGTAATAAAGATTCAATTCTTTAAAGCTAAACATTCCTCAAACTTAGTCCACCATTATTCTTCTTAATGAAAAGTAAAATCTCTGAAGACAAGGAAGAACTTACTGCTGTTGGTTTTGTACGTAAGACTTAACTTAGGTACTTTTGTTCTGTGCTATTCAAGACTGTCCCAGTTTAGCCTTTGTATTTTTCTTTACACAGGTTAGCAGAGCATGGAAACAAGTTCTCATTAACCTTCTGCCAGGTACTGCAAGAATAAGAACAAACAGAAGAAAGGAAAGAGAATTTTAGCAATTCTCCTGAGTTGTATGACCAGGCAAAATCAGGGTGGATGGTTTGCTTCAGGCCAGTAGTTTGAAAAGCCAGGCAAAGTTCACAGGGGAGAAGGGAGAAAAAAGAAAAAATAAGATGAATGCTGAGCATCAGAGAGACATAACTCAGGGAACTAATACCTCTTAAATAACCTTTCATCTGACATGCGTCTTTCCACTGGAGAAATGGAATGTCCTTTCCAAGCAATGTATTTTCCTTTGTGTCAAAGTCTGCTAACATAATAGTAAACACAGTGAGTGCACGTTAAAAATAAGGAAAATGTTTACTATTACATTGAGATTAATGGAGAATTAAAAATTAATGGTCCATATTTGAGAGAAATAATATCAGGGAACTAGGTGAGACAGTAAAAAAATTGAGGTGAATATTTCTCTTGTCATTAATGATAGTATCTGTATAAAGAAGCCTATTTTTCAACTCTCCCTAGAATTCTTTTAATCACACACAATTTCAAGGATATGTAAAGTGATGTAGCTACTCATTTCCAAACACAGATAGCTGTCTGGTTTTAATTTATGTTGCCACAGGGGAGTCGCAAGATCCCCTTTATGGCAATAAAACACAAACCTGCGTTCTTTACGTGCGTTACATTTTGGACATTAGACAGTGGCTGGTGGCATTACTATTGCAGACTGTGCTTTAAGTTGTCTACAGGTATGGTAAGTTAGTTTTTCATCTGCCTTGTCCCCAAGAAAATGTTTTGTTTCAGAGTAAACATATGTTTTTGGAAATAAACTTTCAGCAGTATAACAGCTGGAATATTCATCCTTGGAGAAAGGACCCCACTCCAAAACTGTCACCTGGAGCTAGCAGGCTACATTGTATCTGGCTTCAAATGAAAGCCATTCAGTTTTACAATAATTAGAAAGAGCATGAAGTTTAAAGAAATAGCTGCTTTTTAAAATTACCTTTAAAACCTCACTCACAGAGGGTCTGCTACTTGTTAGCATTCAAGTCAAGGCAAAATTATTTGTGCTTACTTTGGCACAGAAGCTAATCCTTATGTATCGTTTGCATGGGAAGGCAGCCAGACTCAAAGTGTAGACAAAACTCCGCTAGTATCCCTGCAGTGGAGGGTTTGCAGAACTCCTGGCCCTGTGCCTTTCCTAGCAACGGCATAAATCTTCTGGGACCCATCAGCATAGGGGAGGCTGAGGCTGATTTCTACCGCTTCTGTTTCCTATCTTGTTGCAGCCTTTCAGCCAGAAGATGTGTCTGCCAAGGTGTACGTAGAGGGAGCTGGTACAGTTCCAGGAGGAAGCTTGTGCTATTGAATTCTGTCAGCCCTGCAGCTTCACTCAGACAAAAATGTTACCAAAGTCAATGAGCTTGCAAGGACTTGCAAAAGCTGTGTGATTTGTTGTTTGGTTTGGTTTTGTTGAAGGATGAGGCAGATTTTGGGGCAATACTCATATGGAACCAGCATTGATTATTTTTATTTTTCAAGGAATTATAGAAAAAGTACGTTGTGTACAGAAATTAATCCATCACAGCTGGTCTTATTTTTAGATTTTTAAGGTGCACACTTATAACCTAATGTAGCTGGAAGACTTTCCCCTGAGTTGGTGTACATAGGCTCAGACACTTGATATCTGAGAATCAAGAGGAAGGGATAGTGGAAAGAGAATTAAGCATGCATATTTTTCTTCCTATAGGTAAATTATTTTTTTTTTACTGGGCTTTCTCTTCAATGCAGATTTTCACTGCTGTGTGGTTTTCAGTTGTTAATGACAGGAACCCCAGACATCAGAGAAACACAAACTGTCAATTTGCTTTTGCATTTCAGTTTTCTCAGTTGTCAGTGTAAGTTGAGAGTCTTACTAGATTTTACTGTGGCAGGCTAATGCTCCTGAAGTCCACTGACTGCCCAGAATCTCTTACAAGAGCAGCAATGCGCTCATTAAAGATTGTTAATAGTCCAAAACAGCAGTTGCTTTCCAGGTCAAGGTTATCAGAGGCTAAATTGTTTGAGGTTTGATTCCATGTAGCCTAAGAACAGGAAAAGTCTATAATGAGGTCTGTTTAGATCACTGTCACTTTGCCATAATGCATGCAATATGATAACCTGGAGTCCTAACTGAAATGAAAGCTTTGTCAGCTCAGTTTAGGTAAGTGTTTGCAGAATGAGCTTTGTAATTAAAATTGAAATGGTAGTTCCAGTCTAATCTTTTTCTTATATGTATAACTTGCTCTATGTCTCATCATTGACCGTTTATGTTTCTATGTTACACTACTGCTGCGGTACAGAAATCCCCACTCCCATGCAAACTGTTGTTCCTGCCAGGAGCACATGTGATTGCATGTAAGCACTTATTGCCTTGCTTTTCATTTCATAATTTGTAATGTTCAAGAGCAGGGTCAAAGTGTAGGAGACACTCTGGGCTGCAATAGTGCCATTTTATAGCCATTTAACGCTGAAAAAATAACCACATGGGATGTTTTTCCTTTAGTAATGTGAAAAATACCTGCCTCAGTTATGTCTCTGCATCTTTAGTGACACCAGAGCATTCATAATGCATGTCACCAATTCCTGAATTTGGCCTAGAAATTGTGAGGCAGTTTGTATTTTTTCTTACATCTGATTTTGTCAATACAGGTAAAATATAATTGTATTGAGACTTTTGATCTCTGAGATGCAAGCCACCTTTGTTTTGCTCTCCAAGTGTTCATTTAAAACAGACAGCTCATATACTATGATTTCTTCTTGAACAATAAAGAGTAGTAATGTAGTTCCTAAAAGACCTCCTATTCTTTCATCCTCCACAAAGTACTTTAAGTAGATAATTAACACTGGGTAATTAGAAGCATCTTTGGTCTGTGTAATTGTACAGCCTATAATTTTTCGTAGTAATGTGATTCATTTTATCTAAAGTTGTTCAACACATATCTTTGTAACAATTTAATTTGCATGCCTAGTTGATACCGCCTTTCCTCAGTTGCCTTCATTTTGTGAGGTGCTCAATTAGTCACACGGCTAAACAGATGGATTCAGACAGAATCACAGCTTTATTTGAGCACCCTTTGCTCACTGAAATCCTCTGTAGGACTTAGGAAACACACTACCCTTAGGGCTAAATCTTCAGAGCAGCAACACAGCCCTCAATTTATGGAGAGCACACCAAAAGGGAGCAATTCCATGGTCATTACTTCCTAGCAAAAGGAAGCAAATGTCCGTGAAGACAGAGGGATCTGTTACTGGTGTGTAACTTTTTCCACAGCTTTACAGAAAGCACAGAATATTGACACTTCTGCCCATCATGGGCTTCTGTACATTCTTTGAAGAAATGTTACTCACTACACCTCTTACGTTGTGGTAGTTTTATTGCCAGGGTGCTGCATGAATCTAAATCACAGTGCAGGTTTGGTTCAGTCGAACTGACTTCTAAATAATGAGCAGCTACTGTATTGTAATGTGTCGCATGAGAAAAAAATGCAATTTGATAATTTTAATTAAAAAAAAAAAAGGTTTTATAAGTAAGTTATTTAGCACCCATTTTCTGATAAAATTGTGAGTGCAGAAAAGAAAGTTCATATGTTAGCATATTTACATTGTTCGTGTCTTCATGTTTTAGCAGAAATACTCTTGGTAAGAACATCTTTCCTGAGTGAACATCAGGTTTGTTAACAATTCTAATACAAGTCATGTAGAATGATGGGCCATATTCTGTATTTAGACTTGCATGAGGCTCCAGCAGAGAATAAAGTGGACAGAAGTATTTTTATGCTGCCTCTGCTGTCTGGATTCTGGGTTGATTTGGTCTGCTTGCTCCAGCCCACAGAGTTCAAGGGTTTGAAGTCATAACTGTATAAAATTCAGAATCCATGTGAGAAAAAGTAAAACTCAGCAGAACTTGGCACCAATGTAAAATGCTTTTATGATGGGGTCAAAAATCACTTTTGGTTATATTTTGCCAACTCGTTGAAGTGAACTGTGTTGTCCAGGAGAGTACAAAGGACCATTCATGCATGGGAAAACCAAATTGTTTTAGCCATGATTCTCCAAAAATGTCTTACACTCTGTGCCAGCTCCTGGCATGTGAGATGACTCCTCATGCATTGGATATTCATGTGTCATTTCAGTAAGCCTTATTCTTTCTGGCTTTTCTCATTTTTTCTGTCTTAGGATAGATCATCATAGATGAATGTTGTGCCATTTTTTTGTCTGGTGGTAATTTTCTCTCTGCTTTAGGGAATCCATGAATTTGGGTTTGTATCCCTCTTAAGTATCATAGTTGTATCTTCTAAGTTCCCCTGCCACATTAGTTTGTACACAGATGTTTCTTTCCATGTTCTTTCTAACCCACCCAAATCTGAATGACCAGAACCTTCGAAGTATCAGTCAAGAAGGTGTTGAGGTTGAAGGTGTTCCTTAGCTAGGAAATTAGCTAAGGCTTCCAGTAAAAAGGAAGAGGCTGAAATACCAGCCTCCAATACATAGAGGGAGAGAGACATTTCCCATGGTGATTTTAAGTGTTTGCAGGGAGGAAAGATTGTTTTGTATTTATTTGTCATCTCCAAGAGTCCCTTGGCAACTAGATTATTTTCCTTTGATTTCTAGCAGCTTGTGACTATTCTGACAAAACTGGAGACGTAATTAAAAATAAAAGCTAAGGTTCCTTTTTATAGTGCGTTTCATCCACAAGAAAGGGTCATGGACTGCAAGCCCTAAAGCTGCCTATGATGAGTTTTACAATAAATTCATGGCATGGACAAGAAACATGATCTGGACATAATTTCTTTTGCTTTCTCTTCCATTTGGGAAGGGATGTGTGAAATTCTCAGGTGATACAGATACAACAAAAGGGGAACATGATTAGCAAAAAGGTAGATATAAATAGCTGAAACAGGCATTTTTCCCAACCCAGATTGTACAGGTTTGCTAGACCAGAGGACTGGGTTTATATTCTCTCTATGATATAGAGAAAATTTAGTAGAACTTTTTTACTGCCAAGTATTGATAGAATCCAAAACAAATTTAAACCATTTTTTGAAGCAACATCACTCTTACCAAAATAAACCAAACTTACCACACAGCACATCTGAATGGCATTGTGACTTGTACATGCATGGCTGTCAACAGATTTGACTCAAATTTCATTCTCAGTTACCCAGCTGCACTTGGAGATTCATCACTGCTTTGGTATACACATTTCTGGACCTTTTCCTGCTGGCAGTCTCTCCTAATTCCAGAAGTATGCAGTATGATTGCCTCTTGCTGTCAGGAGAGTTTAGGTAGTGGATGTGTGGTAGTTTTTAGTGACTGAATCGTCAGTGATCAGCTGACTTGTTTCTGATCCTTTCATTGATATTGCAGCCCACTGCACACAGCATCATGTCCACATGACAAATCTGGAACAGAGCTGGCTTCCCTGCTATCAATAACTGGTTCATCACGGTGCTTCAGCTAACTGCCAAGCTCTCCAGTAGTAATGGGATAAATATAACCAACTGAAGGAACAACACGAATGCAAGCAGCAGCTTTGTCTTGCCATTTCAGCTTTACACTTGGAAAAAGGGATGACTGTTCTGAACAACTATCGCAGCAGTTGCTGATATTAGCCTTAGCTGTTGATGTTGACAGGGTTTCCAAAGCAGGCTTACAACGTGTCAGTGGATTCATGTTTTATATATGTCAGCTTGTAAATGGTTGAAACTTCCTTTTGACTTTACAAGGGGTCAGCAGTAAATAAGTTACGTAAGCCAAATTCTCTCTTGTAATTGACTTTTCAGATGATCTGGCCAAAAAAAAAAAAAAAAAAA
>NDXB01011946.1:0-33878 GCA_002631895.1 Agapornis roseicollis
TGCCCCCCCCCCCCCTTCCCCTCCCCACCACCGCTCCCCGCACACGCCCCCGGCCGGGCCCGGCCGCCACACCCCACCCCGGCCGGCCCCTCTAGCATGGTGCGGGGCCGTCGCCGCCTCCTCCTTCTCCTCCGGCTGCCGACATGGGCGAGAGGCTGGAGCTCCGGCTGAAGTCGCCCGTGGGAGCCGAGCCCGCCGTCTACCCCTGGCCGTTGCCCGTCTACGTGAGTATGGCCTCGCCACCGGCACCTGCCCCGCGCCCCTGTCAGCGCCGCCCGCTCCCCGGGCCCGGACACCCGCGGCGGCCTCGCTGAGCCCCGGGGGCCGGGCCCCGGCCCGTTCTCCTTGCCCGCCGCGGCTCCCCGAGCGCTCCCTGTCACTGGCCCATCCATGCGCTAATGCTTCCTGCGAGCGGGAGGGAGGGAGGGAGGGAAGGAAAGGAGGGGAGGGATCCGCGTTATTTATCCGGTAGCGCTTCCCAGGCGGGAGCAGCCGCGGGCCGGAGGGTGAGGGGCTGCGGGGCTGCCGGCCCGCGGAGCTGCCGCTCGCCTGCAAGTCAAATCCCCAATTTCTTTTTATAATTGGTTGACTAAACTTAAGGGCGGGGAGGAGGAGGACTGGGTAAGGAAAAGTTTTCGTGTTTTCCTGAGCTCGGTAATAACCGGAGCTGCTGGAAACCGGAGGGGCTCCGTGACTGCCCAACGCGATTCCCGCTGCCTCGGGGGGTGCTCCGGGGATCCCCAGACCCCGTGCCCGAGTGGCAGCGGGCAGAGGAGGAGCGTTAATTGTGGGTAGAGGAGCAGGGCTCTGCCTTCGGTGCGTGTTGGAGGGGTCGGTGCTGCTGCTGAACGCCTCCCCTCCAGCGAGTGCCCTTGCAGCTCCTCCTGTATCCATGCTGAACCGAATTCCAGTCAGCCGTAATCCTCACGCTTCCAAATCAAATGTCACTTGTCCCTCTTTAGCTACGCAGCGGTGGGGTTTTTGCCTAACTTGTCTGACTTTTCCCTGCCTCTCCTGAGCCCTGGATGGGGAGATGTGTGACCTTGATAACAATGTCCGTGTTCAGATTAGTGACCATCTCACAGAGGCGAAAGGCTTGAGCGGTTGGGGTTTGCGTGCGTGTGTGTGTAGGGTTCGTGCCAATCCTTGCCCAGTTTTTCACCCCCACGGCGTGCAGCACCTCTGAGAACAGTCTGTAAAGGGGAAAAATCGCTCTGTGTCTGTACTGCAATTGGCTTGCGTGCTGCTGATTGTTGTGTTCCAGGCTTTGCGCTCTCGTACGTGTGCTGCTTCACGGGGAGAATGTGCTGGGACACACAGGCTGGGGCAGCCGATACTGCTGATCTTGGAACACGCTTGGCAGCCGGAACGCGCTTGTATGCGACTGATTACATATCTATGGCTTGTGGCAGGGGAGATGGCAGCGTGTTTGTATCTGCTGCCTGCCTCTTGGTGCTGTTGGCTGTATCCGTGGTTTCCAAAACATCCTCCATGGACGCTGGTGTGCTATTTTCAGCAGCTGCTCCCGATGGAGCCTCCCAGCACCACTGGTTAACGCAGCCTTTCCTGTTTGGGCAGCTCTGTCATTCGTGTGTGTGAGTTCCCGGGCGCGCGCTCTGCTTAAATCGACAGAAACTGAAAGTATAACGATGGCCGGTTCAGTTTTCACTTCATGCGGCCAGATATTAACGTGGTGTCTCTGAGCAGGTTGTGTGAGTATAGGTGAAAGGTGGCACAGGTTCGGGATCCATCTGGAAGGAATGCGTTTCTTTATATTCATAAACCTTCCTACAGGCTTAAAAAAAACCAAGAACCCGAACCAAACCAACCTCCGCCCTGCCTTCAAAAGTACATTTGAATGCTGTTTGCAGCATGGGAAATAAGGATGGGGTTAATGCTGGGGGAACTTGAGCAGCCGGCTCTGAAGATGGCAGGCTGCATAGATTTCCTTTCCTGAGAAAGGCAGCGGGCAGGGGTGCTCACCCACACGTGCTGCCTGTGTGTGTGAAGAAATCCCCCCCCAACCCCAACATCCTGCCATGAAGAACCGGCCTCTCCGTGCTGTGAGTTTCCCACAGGAGGGGATGGTTCGTCTGGAGCAGGTCAATATTCTATCCTGGCAGGTTTGGGGAGGAGATCATGCTGCACGTTAGAGAAGCGTGCACTTGCGTGCATGGGCATGCATACGCACACACACACACACATACACGTGTGCTGCTTGCAGCTCCGGCCTTTGGAGCAGCACATGAACTCCGTGGAGTGTTAGGAACAGATCCTCCTTTTGATGCACGGCAGCATTTGGCCTCCTGACACTGCGCTCCGTTAACTAAAGAGTTTCTTTCCCTCCTTGGCTCAGCCTTGAGCTGGCAGCAGGCTCTATGTACCGTTGTGGTTTTAGAGCTCAGCTCTGTTTGACGTAAGCAGAACATTTCTTAGTTTCACCACTCCGTCTGCTTCTGGCTTCCTAAGAAGCAAGGTGGGAAACCAGGTGGGGGAGAGGGAAATCCACTTCAAGGAGCTCTGTTTAGCATTTCTGTATTTCTTCTTGCTGCTTCCCGTTGTTTGCTATGAGATCTGCTTTCCAGAGAGAGCTGGAGAGCAATCGGAGGGGAAGCTCACAGGCCTGGCTAATTCTTTTTGGTGTGGGTGCCAGGAATGGCTGGGAATTATCTTTCCCAGCATCAGAGGCTGAGTGGGGTTGTAGGCTGCTGACTGATGAGCACCTCCGTGTGATGTAACCCTGCATTGAGTAACTTGGCTATTTTTATGCTCTTACTACATCTTAAATTAGCAGCGTTTGTATTGCTGCATGAAAGGCTGTGGGTCTAATGTCTCGTCTTAATGGGAGCCTGGATTTAATAACATCATTTATGGCAGGACTGCTGCTTATTTCAGGTACAGTAGGAAAAGTAGGGTCTCTTCAAACTGCTGAGTTCGCATGATAGCTCTGCTGACAAACTGCTGCTTGTTGGGATGCTAAAAGAGCCTGGGAGGCTGATGTGAAACATGTATTTCCCTACGAGTCTAATTAGGGCCGTGGGAGGAGAGAGCACTGGTGTTGCAGATCCAGCCTCCCACTGGCTTACATACAAAACTGAAAGTATGACTCTTTCCCCCGCCTTCTCCCTGTCTCAAAGGAAAGGCCACGGTTTCCTAATGAATACATGGTGAGCAGTTCTGTCCGTAGCACACTGTGATGAGTAAGTTGAATAGTGCATGGTGAGTAATCTCTCCTCATGACTCACAGAATATTTTCTGATGTTGACCTCTGTTTTGATGAGTACCCTGCTTAATCAGAGCCGAAGTGAGTTTATTCCTTTGTGTGCCCTTTTAACTCCTTGGCTCCCACATACCTGCCCCATCTTCTGCTTGTGTTGGTGCTGCATTAAAAAGTTGGGGTTTGATATTGGGTGAGCTGCAGGCCTGGATAAAGGAAGTGTGTTATGTGAGCAAGCAGAGTTAATGGGTCTAGGTAGTCTTAAATAGGTTAATGCCAATAGGGCATGGCTTTTGTACTCATACTTCAAGTATTGATAGGTACAAGTTGGTACTTCTTAGATCTGATGGAATTGGTTCTATGACTTGCAGATGTTTAGGTTTGCTCCAGAGAGTTGTCCTTAAATTGGTTAATTCTCTTGTCTTTGACTTTTACTATTGTTAAACCTGAGTGTTTATTAGGTTTAAACGTGGAGCTGTTTCACACCATACGTTCTGCCTCATCTGTGAGGAGTCTGAGGGTGTACTTTGAACTCCTGACAACAGCTCCTGCGGAAGGAGTCCCAGCCTCCTGTGTGTGGGGGAACCACACTCCTCTAGTACGAGACAGGGGCTGGAAGTGGATGGGCTCGAAGGCCCCTTCCAACCCAAACCAGGCTGGGATTCTATGAAAAAGCTGTGTATGTGGGGGGAGGTGGTTGCTTGGTGCCTTTGTTTGGTTCTTGTGTTTTTTAATGTGGATGAGTCCCAGTTTGGTGTGCCACAGTTCTGCTGCTAGACCCCTGGCACCAGTGGGGGCCTGCATGCACACAGACCTGAGCAACAGGAGGCTTCAGACCCGCTGAGGCTGATGGTTGTCACCCAAATTGGTGTTTGCTAGACTGTGCCCTGTTGTGATGGAGGAGTTTGTGAACCTGTTTTCGGTCAGAGGACACCGTGACCACCTCTCCTATGGGCTAGAGTGGTCAAAGGAAGTGTGAGCCCTGACTGACAGGGCACAAAGGGAAGGCACAGCCAGGTGATGAGAGGAGGGAGGCACTGGTGTTGGCTTTGAGTGGTGTACGCTGTTGTGTCACTGTGGCCTTCACCCCATGGATGGCTGTACGTGTCTCGCTGCCCGTCATGTTAAATAGTGTGCAAGTCCTTTCAGGTTTCAGCATTAACCATCTGCCTGTCTTGCCTTGCTCTCTTTGCCTGGTAGGCATTCCTGTTGTTCTGCTGAATAGCATTCCCCCCAAAGATAACTGCAAACCTCCCTGTGCTGGGGTTTTGTGTGTGTGTTTTCCCCCTTCCCCTTTCACTCAGTGTCTGCACTGTGATAGTGGCTGGGAGCTCCTCTTGTGCCCAGGCTGGTGATGGGCAAACCCCAGTGCATCCCGGTAGGGTTGTGTGCCAGTTTTGTTTCCGTCTTCCAGCCTGGACATCTCAGCATCCTGACTGTCCCAGGGGGGGACAGTCCTGGCTGTGCTTTGTGCAGGTACCTCTGCTGTGAGCTGCTGAAGCTTAAGCCTCCAAATTAGCAACTGTGACAATAAGTTTAGCTTGAATAATTCATTAATCTGTCTGTGTTCCTCCTCTGCTGCTGACTTTCTACTCGGCTGTAATGGCAAAAATACCCTCATTGGCTTGTTTACTGAGTGTTGTCAGAGCATTGCTCTCAGCTGTGGGAGAGGTGTATGTGTGGGTGCCTGCTACTGAGTGATGGGCCGCAAGCTGAGTAGTACTGAACTTTGTACAGGTGGAAGGGTGCAGTGTGTGTGGTGGGGGGTTTTTCCTATCTCTATGGCTGGTGATAGAGCTGATACCATTCTGTCACCAAAGGAATGCACTGTGCCCAAGAGCTCAAGGACAGGCAGTGATAATGAAAATCACAGCCCAGTGGGGAGTGTCACCTCTGAAATTAAAGGTCAGTGGTAGAGATGAATAACAAACCTTGGTTGAGGGTGTAATGCTTTGTGTGTGTGTGTGTGTGTGTCACTCAGCTTTACTGGGGATAGGTTTTTTGCCAGTGAGCATTGACTTCTCAGATGGTAAAGCAGGTGTGGGAGCCACAGCTGGAGTTCAGTGCTGTAGCATAGTATGGTAAGATCCATTTAAGAAGGTCCTAGATTGGTCCCTTCAGTGTTGTACCAACCTGCTGGAGACACAGGCTGCTGCTGAGGGCTGGTCCTGTGCTGCCTCGGCCCAGCCACTCGCTCTCCCTGTTGTCCGTGCGCAGCTCCAGCCCTCCCGTGCTGCACACACCGTTACACTCCGGTGGGATGAGCCCATGGAAAGCAGTTTCCCGTCTTGCACGTGCGGGTCGTTCGGGCTGGAGGGAGACGGTGGGGTGCGTGCAGCTCCTTGGTGAGAAGCTGTGTGTGGGGCGGCTCTGGGAACCGCATGGCTGGAAAGGAAAGATCGGGAATGGAAAGAAACGTTGCAGTGTTTTCAGAGCGGCCCCCCCCCCCCCCCACCCCGCCCTTTTAACTTACACCTTTCGCCTTCCCCGGGGCGNCTGGAAAGGAAAGATCGGGAATGGAAAGAAACGTTGCAGTGTTTTCAGAGCGGCCCCCCCCCCCCTCCACCCTGCTCTGTAATCTGACTCATGCTGCCTTCCCAGGGCAGCAGCGCCGGTACAAAGAAGGGGGTGGCGAGCGAAGGGAAGGGTTTGAGCTGACTTTGCCAGGCAAAACCTTCTCACACCCTGAGTAATTGCCCAGCAATTCTTCAGCGGTAGCAGAGGTGAGGGGGTTTTCTGTGGTTTAATAGCTGCTGTCAATGCAGCTTGTTGGGAAATGGGTGTGGGGATGACTAATGACTGACCGAAACTTCGCCAGTGAGGAAAAAGGTTTGAGAACTTGAGGGGACTTCCGATTTCTCAACACCCAGTTCTGAAAACCCACGGAGTAGGAAGAGTGAATAATGCACGAGTGGGAAAGAATTGACTCGGTCATTTCAGAAGCGCTTGGGTTCTGCTGCTGCCCAACAAATAAACAGAAGCAAATGACAGAGCTGGCACCCTTGCATCGTTTTTTTCTATCCTTTTCTGTTCTCCTGCATGCCAAAGGGAAGCCAGCAATGTGCTGCTGGGAGGTGAGGTGGCCGGGCAAGGGGAGCAAGTCTGTGACCATGCAGCAGTTCATTGTGCAGTGCGTGATATTAGAGAGGAGCACTTTTCCTTTGGGCTTTACCCTTTGAAGTATAACTTGCCATGGGTGACAATCAGTACTTGTGCAGTTTTCAGACTGGCTTTTATTCACAGCTCTGGCCCGTTGGATGCAATATAAAGCAGGAGTGCAGTTAACACACATGGTTTTTTCCTGGTATTTCTGTGTGAAGAGAAGAAGTTGTTCTCCTGTATTGCACCTTAGCACCTCAGCAGGCTGTATTTCTTCATATACCTCAATGACCTGAAAGGTAACTGTTGAAGGGCAGAGGAGCTGGTGAAGATTGCTTTTTTGCCCTTTTCTATCAGCAGATGGGTGAGGGTTAATGTTCCTTTCCTGGCCAAAGTTCCAGCTCAGGCAATTCAAATTTATCTACCTAAAATTCACCCATCAGTCACAGGTGGACACAGCATTGAAAGCTTTTAGTGTGCCATGGGAAATCCATACCACCACCTGCAAGTCCAACTCTTGTCCTTCATGGCAGCCTTAATATATATGGAGATGATTATCCTTTCAAGTCTCAGATATGTGGCTGAGTTGTGTTTCTCCTGGGGATTTAGGCAAAATATCTTACCTTTTGGTATGTGAGATTTATGGGAAATTTAATCACCCTTCTCCCCAGCCATCCATATGTCTACTTCTGTACTCTTCCTTCTTTCTTCTTCCCCTTTCCTACTGCCTTGCTTCTTTATTTCCTGCTTTGGAGTTAACCTTTGGCTGCCTGATTAAAGGTTTCTGCTGTAGTGATCAAGACAGGGAGTGGAGGTGGGATGCTTTTCTGTCCCTTACAGTGTATTTATCACATTGATAATCTTGAAGTTTCTCAACATATTTAAGGACTTTTCATTTCACTTATTTTCTCCTTCCTAAGAGAAGGATCTACAGAAGCAAAAGTTGTTCATATAAGGAATTGTGAGCATAATATATTTACTTTTGTAGTGAAAGAGGAGATGAAACAAACTCTGAAGAGGAACAAGAAATAAAACAATATACGATGATATTGGCCACATGCTGCTATAGATACCAAATTGAGTAGGTTGCTATTTTTAGAGCATAGGAAGAGGGTTGAGTATATTTTACAGCAGGAAATGATGGCTTCATAGATAGGAGCAGATCTATGAATAACAGGAAAGTTCCTGTTCTGAGTATCTGGGTTTGTTTCATTTCATGAATGAATGAGAGTTTCCTAAAAGTCCACCCTGACAGAACATTTAGTGATAAAAGAAAATGTAAGGAATTATTGAAGACAGGTAAAGGAGCATGGAAAAAACTTGAAAAAGCCAAAGCACTGCAAAAGGTTCTAATAAATTTTAGTAAAACTTGATGGGTTTTAACAGAGTTTCTGTGATTGGGAAACTTTCTCATCTTTGCTGTGGAGTGTGAAGGGCGCTTTGCTGAGGCTTTGGCATGAACTTGTCATTTGCTTCTCAAAGCTCTGCAATGTTCCTAGTGTTTGATAGCATGTATTTCTGAAATTGGAAAAAGCTTGAGCTTTTACGCCTGTTTTCTCATTCCTCAGCTGGATGTCCATGGGGTTGCAGGTCATTCCCTCATGATGGTGTATCTGTTGGGTGTTGGGAGATGAGGTACTGGGCAGGGTGGCCGCTGACCCTCTGGGGCCTGGAGCCTGCCTTCATCCCACCTTGGCCTCCCTCCATCCCACCTTGGCCTCCCTCCCTGCTTATTAGGACCAATCCTCATTTGCACCATACAAGGAATACATTGTGATACTGCAGGGTAGTTCAGGGACCTTTGAAATGGAAGCTTTTAGAAATAGTTGGCATTTGGAAGGTCATGAATGCTGCTCAAAGTCCGAAGTGGATGGCAGTGGATGTAGCTTGCATCGGCTCTGCAATGCAAGTTAAAGCTTATGAGGGGGAAGGTTGTAATCATTCACATTCTTCTTTTGTACCTCAGAAAACATCTTTAGGAGCTCAGTGAGCTTCTGAAAGAGTACAAGGGCTTCTGTTATGTAGAATATTTGCATGTTAAGCAGGAGGTGCATTTTCAGGCTGTTCAAGACTGAGTTATCCTTACAGGATGTAAAGTGGATGCTTAAGACGATGTTATCTTGGATGCTTCCCTTTGACTGGCCAGTTGTCCTTGCAGGAGGTGAGGATCAGTCATTCACAGAGCAAATGCTGACGGAAGAGTTTCCTCCCAGCACCCAGCAAAGAGTGAGAAGACTCCAGGATTGAGAGAGATGGGAGCTGCTTTCAACAGCAGCAGTTCTGGGGCAGGGTATCCATTTCTATCAGCAGTAACCCTTTGCTTAGGTTTCACACAAAGGTTTGTTTCTGGCATGTGTGTGGCTGTTTTCTGCTCCCCCAGCTCTCCAGTTATTGCTGCATGAGAGGGTTCTTTATTATCACAGGTGGGTAGTCTGTGCTAGGTGAAAGTCTCAAACTGGTACTTCTTCAAGTAGCAGTAACTCTTGCCATCTCTGTGCACTTGCTGTTGAGTCTGAGCTGCCCTCAGCCCATAGCAGCGTGTTTGTACACTGGCGTGGGGTGAACTGCAAGCTAGCCAAGCCATAAAGGCTTAATTTTAGCTTAAGCCTTCCCTGACGTTGCTGTATGTGTGCACAGGCAGCGCTGGCCCGGCGCAGGAGGTGGCTTTTAGGGCAGCAGGCAGCTGTGTTGGCTTGAACTGACTGTGAGATGCTGGTTGAGTGAAGAGAAAGCCCGGCAGCCTGCCCCGTCCCAGAGCAAGCACACGCTGGCGTCCTTCATTTGGCACCTTCTGTAACTAGTTCTTATGTCTAGGCTGTGTCTGGTTTACACAGACTGAAGCCAGTGGGTCATCTTGCTGTAACTGGTCCATGTGGATGTTGCCTTAGACACTCCTGCAGAGTGACTGCATGTTAATATGTTTACACAGCCCCTCCTACGCTCTAGCATGGGAACTGGTCCCTCTTCCATTTGTGCAGTGTCCGTAGCAACAGTTGGAATTGCTGTGTGGAGAGGCAAAACGGTTTTATTGTGGTTTAGATATCCCAGTGAAAGTGTGAGTTTCTGTTGCAACCACATCCACAACTGTCTTGTCTGCAGATGCTGTAGAAGGATTACTGTTTGCATCTTCTTTTCTAATTCCTATTTCCTTTGTTAACACTTTTAGTATATTTTGGTTCTCTGGCCAAACCTGTTTTTCCTTTGGAAATCCAGACGTAGCCATTAAGGAGGCCGTAGTGCCCTCCGGGTTTTCCATCTAGGTTTGTGTGACAGCAAACTTAGGGAATACTAAAGCTGCATCCAACTTGTCAGCTCTTTTGCCTGTGTGGGAGATGGGTTTCAAATGCAGTTGGGTGGCTCTTGATTCCCTTGCCACTTCTCTTGAGGTTGGGAGGAAAAGAATGGACACAAGCTGTTCTCTGCAGGGGATCTCTTTTTAGACATGCTAATGTATATGTATGCTTGTGAATGGCCTTGTACTTTCTTGATTAAAGAAACAACAGTAATGGAGTGCTTCAAAGAAGACTTCTGGGCCTCATCTCACTTGATAAGATAGCTTGTGCTTTGGTTATTGCTGTGGAAGCTGAAGCACGCAAGCTTGACTTGGGATAAAATCTGGGGATACTAAATGAAGCCTAGCTATACAGCATGAACTATTGCACAGAGCACTTCGCCTTTTCCTTACTCAAAGTGTAACTAGCGCTGGAGCACAAGGCAAAGACCCTAAAATGTGAAGTGATTTAAGGCAGGAGTGCAGGGTTTGAGATCTCTCCCTTTGTTCAGCCAGCCTGCAGGCAGCTCTTTGCTGCTATAGCAGCTGGAAGTGCTTTGGTTTTGGCTTTCCATAAGCTCTTGTGAACCACTGTTTGTAGGTGTATTGAACATGGACACGCTTTGCATGTAGAAACTGGTAGTGGGGAATCATCCTAGGCAAGGTGTAAATGAAGTGAAACCCTGGGGTAGGAGGAATGCAGGCTGAAGGCAGCAGTTGTGAGAGGGCATCCATGTGCCATGCAGGATGCTTCCCTGATTCCTGCGGGGAAGCTGCAGCAGCTCATGTTGCCTTTCTGGCTGTCTAGAGAAATGCTTATCATCCTCCACAGATGGAGGAAACCGAGGGGGCATTAAAGAGGCACTTGTCCCACTTGCCTTCTGCAAGATTGATTGGCTTTTCCTAATCCATCTTTTTGATCTCTGCTAACCATCTTGTCTCCAGCTGTAACATCCTCTCCTTTGGATTTATGGACAACTGCCTGGGGAGAGAGCTGCCATGAGAGGCAACCGAGCTGTTCTTTAAAACCAGGGGCTATTGAGACTGACCTCTTTTCTTTTGTGAGTTATATAGATTGGCAAATCAAAATGCCTTCTGTTAATACTTGAGTGGGTCCATGCTTATACTTGGGAGCCAGTGCTACGTGGTTGTAGTGTTGGAAGTAGAACAGTGTCAAAGGCATTCATTCAAAGGTACATTGACTTGTTTGGAAGTAGCTTGTTGGAGGGTTTGTTTGCTAAGAGTTGCCAGGATTCAGCTGGTGGCCAGGGGGAGATCTCTTCATCCTGCTTTGCAAGCCCTTGCCCACAATCCATCTGCTTTGGTTACCTGGCCTGAGTTAGGGAGAGGAAATGTGGTCGAACACCCAACTGGCCCTGCCAAGGGAAGAAGTGCTTTTGCTGTGGGCCAGTGTAGCTGTGGGCAGCCAAAGCTGCACACGGAAATGTTCCTTTCTATGAAGAGTGGGTCAAGGGGTCTTAAAATTCTGTGTGTGGTGCTGTGAGAGCTCTCATTGAAGGGCCATGAGCTACGTTTCTGGTATACAAGACCCCATGCAGATTTTCAGACCTTTTGTTTTCCTCTTGGGTTTGGGCTTTTTGCTGCCTTTACTCTGTAGATGAGTGGGATCTCACAAGGATTCCACTTTGCATGTAGGGAAATGAAGCTTAGAAATACAGGGCTCACCCCACAAACTCCAAGTGACTTATGCCCAAGCACAAGCATGATTTCCTAAGAAAGACCTAAATATAAAAAGATGTAAATTTGGAAGGGGCACTGGGGTCTTGTTCCTTGCTTCAGGCAACGACAGCTGCCCAGTTTAGTTGAACAAGTTCTTTGTGTCTGAAGAAGAAACATAACGTTTACAACTGTTGCTTTAGGTTAGATTTGAATTGCTGCACTGTGGGATAACTAGTCCTGTACAAATACAGCCGAGAGCTTAGGATACAGCACTAGAATACAGAATGATATCGGAATAATGGTAAGGATTGCATGAAAATACATATTTGGGAAGAGCTGTTGGAAAGGTCTGCTTTGGCCTCTAAAACCATGGGTAGGAGTTTGATAGCTGCAGGATACAAAATGCCTTTTGTACAGAGAGCCTGGACTGACTTGAACGTTGAAGCATGCGGAGCAGTTAATCACCCAGTTTCTGCTTCTCCTCCTCATCGCCCTGCAATCAGAGAGCTGAGCCTAAGCTGCAGGAAAGGGTCCTCACCGAGAACAGCCGGGATGGGAAACGTCTTCAGAAGAGGAGAAGCAAAAGCCCAAACTCCTAAAAAGTGGCCTATTTTCCATGTCCTAAAGGGCCAAAGTGCAGATGCAGCTGGTTGGTGGCAGGAGGACTCGCTCTGCTTGGCACGGTGTGTACCAGGAGTCATGCATGCTGGTAGGGCTCCTGGGCACTAGTGTACCGCAGGTAATAGCAGTGGGTGTGTTTCTGGCGTCAAACTCCTAACTCCTGGGATTAGAGTTGTAGTAACATGTGAATGGAGAAATCTGGTGTAAGAATCAGAACGGTGAAGCTGTTCAGTTGTTCTGGCTGACTCTTCTCCACTGTTTTCCATAGAAAATTGGATCCTCCTGTAAGTGACTTTTGGAAAAACGCCTGCTTTCTTTCCATCATTTTCCCAAGGAGGTGTCTTGGCAAAAACTATTGAACTTTCCTTGGGAGCTCACGTTTCAATTTTAGATTGAACTTTTTAGGTTGAAAATAAGAACTCCTTTATTATAAGGAGAGAACTAACTGCAAGAACTGGCTTTTAATGTGTGTTTAGCTTTTTTATAATATAAATAAGCCTGTTAGGAATAGCTTTAGGTATTCTCAATAATTACTACAGACTGCAACTTTGTACTTTAAAGACTTAGTGCATAGACCACATTAAAGAGATAAGGTCTTGTCTCATGAAATAGATTTCATTTATGTAGCTCAAAAGATTCCGAGGGCCTCTCAGACTACATAAATGCAAGAACATTGCCAAGTACAGCCAGGCCAACGAGCAGCACGTAGTGTGCTTCACATCAGTGTGTGAGGGAAGAGGGAGGGAGAACAGCTTGGAGCAGAGTTGGAGGATGAATGGAACCCCATGACACAGAGTACCGCGGCATCATCTCGTGACTGCAGACAGTCTAGATATGCTCCTTGAGACTCATCCAGAAGGCTTCTGCACAGCTTTTCATGATTGATAGCCAGGCTGTTTGTAGGAGGCTCTTTACCAGGATATTTTACTGACAAAGCACTATGAGTACTAATGCAGATACAGTGTAAAGCTGTGTTCTCATGGGTCCCTTTTTGCTGAAGTATGACACAACGGGCTTGTATAACCCGCCTGTGTTAGAGGTGTAGCTGGCATGGTGGTGTTGGCCATGGGTCCCTGCAGCCTGAAAAAGGGAAAAAAACCCAACCTTCAAGGCCCATAAAACCTCCAAACATGTCTGAATTTGGGAAGCTTGAGGCCATCTTTAGTAGATCTTAGGCAGAAGTGCTTCCCTGTGAGTGTGCCCAGAGAAGCTGTGGCTGCCCCATCCCTGGCAGTGTTCACACAGGGGCTTGGAGCAAGCTGCTCCAGTGGAAGGGGTCCCTGTCGGTGGCAGGGGTTAGAACTGGATGAGCTTCAAGGTCTCTTCCAGCCCAAGCCTATGATCTCTGAGCGTGCTTTGTTGGCTGAGCCTGGTGTAGGTTTGTCAGAGTGCTGGGATTGCAGCAGAGCCATCAGGAACTGCCGCCAGTCGCTCCCAGCCTGCTGGTTTCAGTGTTCACTCACGAGGCTGTAAAAGGCTCCAGGTTAAAGCTGCTGCACTGAGCTCAGTTGTGTGTCTGGCCAAACCCAGTGCATCTGCTTGAAAGGATGATGGACAAAGGCTGATGCTGGTGGGAGCAGAATCTGTGGTTTTGGTGAGGTTTCTATTGAACTTGTGTTTTGAGTTGCTGAAGACTCTATCAGCGTCATCAACAATTGCATGAATACAGATGTGATGAGTGGTGCTGTTTAATGTCTTTTCTTATTAAATCTTCCAACCATAATGTTGAAATGGGCCTAAAAGGTTCTCTAAAGAAGGGGAAACTGCTCTGCGTTCCCTTTAGATCTCTTTCCCTCTTTTTCCCCCTTCCATTTTCCATGGCTGTATCTGCTTTGAAGAAATGTTAGATCGTCTCTGACTTGCATGAGATCTTGGGAGCCTCTCTACTAGGACAAAGTATGGTAGTTATAGAGTACTGTAAACTTTGTAAGTGCTTCAACATGAGAAGCTTAGCAGCAGTAAATGTGGAACTGGTTTCAACTTCATTATTCCTGGATAATGAGACAAGCTAAACTTGGAAAGGCCCTTTCTGGCTCAGATTCCCACATGAGGTTGTGTTAATAAATCCACTTGCTTCAATGGGATGATCTATAAATGTGCATTGGGATTTAGGCTTATTTTTTTCCATTCCTGTTTCACTTTTGACTCAAGACAAAGGAATCTGCTGATGAAGCAGCTTGGGCTGTTGCTGGGGGGTTTCTCTGTGTGTTTTGCAAGCACTGAAACTGTCCGGTACCATCAGTGAAGAGCATGACTTCTACAGAGAAAACGGTTATGCCAGAATAAGCATGAATTCACTTTTCCGCTATAATGTGCTTATGTTGATAAAGCAGATTCTTAGTACTCAGGAACAGTTTACTGGGAGAGCTGGATCAGCCCAAGGGGTTTCTACTGTGCTAATTGCGTGTGTAGCGAAACATGAAGGTTTATAGGGGATGTGTATGGGTGAGCCGCTGTCTTGGGGTAGGTTTATACCTCGCAGTTAAATGAAGAGAAAGGGAAGGCCTCTCCTGTCTGTGTTCGAGCTGTGTGCTGACGGTGAGGGGCAGAGTTTAGCCCGGTTGCCCTCCTCTTTTCTAGGCCAAGGTTTCTTGGTAGAATTACTTCCCTGGCGTTGTGAGCTTCAGCTGGGGGAGTTCATTGGTGCTGTTGGTTTCTGTTGGCTTTGGGCTGTCCCAGCTCACATCCTGAGGGAACACCAGAGATTGGAGCCAGCACAGCCCCAGGTGTGTTCTGCGTGGTTTGCGATGGGTGGCATAGGCATGTCGGTATGAAACAGCACCAAGGTTAACACCCAGCTTCCTGCATTCCATCCCAAGCATCCTCACTGCTTTTATGTTGGCTGTTTCTCCTTTTGGATATAGGAACTGGAATGTTTTGGTTTCATGCTCTAGTGGAAGATGTCCCTTCCCATGGCAGGGGGCTGGAAGTGGATGAGCTTTAAGGTGCCTTCCAAGCCAAACCAGCCTGGGATGCTGTGATTTTTTGATTGGTCTCCTGTGTGACTCCTCGATGCAGGGGTTTTGCATTCTGAAAATGAAAGCTGTTCCTAATCAAATAGGTTCCTTCCCACCTTTAATATGGCAGGCTTCAGAAATATTTGCCTTTCTATCCCTCTCAGTCATGAGATTTTTAATCGGGTATCTAAAGGGCTGTGTTTCTCAGAATGGGAACTTCTAGAAGACTGGCTGATCCCAACTATATAAACTGATCATACAAGGAGAAATCTGTTTCCTCTTGCAAATATGAAAGCTGTGATAGTGATGGAAAAGGCTTCGATTTGACTTTTATTATGTCCTTGTATGTCTTGAAGAGAGATACACTCCCAGCTGTTTTCTGTCACCAGTTCTGGAGTCCTCAGTGCAGGAAGGACCTATTGGAGGGGGTCTAGAGAAGGGCCATAAGGATGATGAGATGGATGGAGGACCTCTGCTGTGAGGAAAGGCTGAGGGAGCTGGGCTTGTTCAGCCTGGAGAAGACTCCAGGGACACCTTACTGCAGCCTTTCAGTTCTTAAAAGGGGTCTACAAGAAAGATGGGGAGAGACTTTCGATCAGGTTCTGTTGTGATAGGATGAAGAGTGATGGTTTTAAACTGAGAGACATGCAGGGTGGATGTGAGGAAGAAATTCTTTACAGCGAGGGTGCTAAAACACTGGCACAGGCTGCACAGAGAGGCGATGGATGCACCATCCCTGGAGACGTTCAGGGCCAGGCCGGATGTGGTTCTGAGCAATCTGATCTAGGTGAAGATGTCCCTGCTCACTGCAGTGGATTTGGACTGGATGAGCTTTGGGGATCCCTTCCAATCCAGACTATTCGATGATTCTGTTTGTCCATTAGTGTTTCTCTTTTCTGTTCCCTTCCTTCCGCTGCTTTCTGTTGCCTGTCTCACCCTTTGCTATGGATCTCTCCCCAGTAACTTCTGCAGCAGAAGACAAGGGAAGTGATTTGAGAGTGACTGAGCCTTTCTTTACACTTCTAACTCTGGAAGATGCTTCTAATAGAAGGTCAAAGCCACTACAAGAAACAAAGTCCCTAAATACAACCTCAGCTTTGTGCAGATGGAGTCTGGTGACTGAGGCTTCACAAGCTGGATGTAACAATACATACAAGAACCCTTGTAACTTCCAGTTTTCCTGTGGCATGGTGTGCATATCCTACATGCAGCTCCCAGGGCTTCATTAGCATGAGCTGGGAATGGCTTGTGCTAAACTTAATTGTGCTTCTGTTGCTCCTGAGTGAACTCCCAAATGGAAGTCAACAGAGCTGTGCCTCACAGTCTAGTGTATACTTGTAATGCACAAGTCCGAATGTGACTTGGGCATGTGGTTTGGGTTTTAGGTTGTGGAAAGGGCTGCATTATTCTGCATACTTGGGCCTCCTGTGTGTGTGTGTGTTGTGAGGGTGTTTCTTCCTACAGTGATCTCCACTCCTACTGTTTATTTTAGAAAGCCGTTCACTGTGCTAGAAACTCAGCGTCCATATGGAGATGGGAGCGTGGACCAGATGCTAGGGCCATGAAATCAGCTGTTCTTTGCGGAACTTGCAGTCAAGTCCCTACTGCATAGCAAGGATATCAGCTACACAATTCCTGCTTTCGGGGAGTGACAGATGAACAGAATGACAGTTCCCTCACGAGAATCTTCTGCTGGTCCATAGTAACTCGAGAAATGTATTTCATGAGGCCTTATATTTTTGTGAGAGGGATCATTTGCTGCATTTCCTGGCCTGGGTGGCAATCGAAGTCTCCTTTGCTGGTGTGCTCACCACCTGTATTTTTAAAAGGGTTGTGATCCTTGTAATATTGGGGTAACCAGCACAGAGATGTCTCTTTGAAAACATCTTTTCTTTCTGTTTCAGGACAAACACCATGATGCTGCTCACGAAATCATCGAGACAATTCGGTAAGTGTTCAAGGCAGACGTGGCTAGAACCCTTCCCTTTGTCTCGCTGCATCCCAGTGACTGGGGATCTTGAGACAAGATATAAAGGAGGGCAGCAGTTATAATTGTAAATTAGCAGCTCTAAATTATTTCCTGAGCTGAACTGATCTTGTTGCAATGCAAATCTCCTTGCCAAGTGGACTTTGTTTTAATTTGCCATAGTCTATGCCCTTTTGAACAGGATTAAAAATGAGTAGTGATAGTCAGCCTTGGTGCTTGCGGCAGTCTGGACTTGATCTTGAGAAAAGCAAGGTTATGAAAACAGCATTGGCAGGATGTGTTAAGTTCTGGTCTTGCATAGCCTCTTCCCAGCCGTTTGTTTCCTCTCCCCTTGTTGCTGTGATGTCTCAGCACTGAGGAGTTTGCATGATTTGGGAATGATGTCCTCTTCATTCTGCTGGTAGAGATGGACCGATGCAGGGAAAGTGGGAGGATAAAGGTGAAAGACTAATATGAAGAGTAGGAAGTCTGAGCATTTCCCAGTACAGGCAATTGGGCCAAAGGAATGTTTCACAACCATGGTTTAAGCCTGATTGCAGTGCACACAATGTGTTAAGAGGGCTTTCATGTTGCCTTTGCAAAGTAACTGCTGTGTGATTATGAAAGCAGTGGGTAAAAGAATGCAAAGAGGTATTTGCATTTATCTCTTCAAGCCAGTGGTAGATGATGGGCTCTTGAGTGCCCATTCCCGTAATTCAAGAGAAAAAAACTTGTGGAGATCAGAGCCCTAACATTTTTTTTAGGGAAATCCTAGAGTACCAGCTTTGAGAGGACCTTAAGGATCATCTGGTCCAACCTTTCTTGGCCAGAAATAACCAGAACTATTGGAACTCTAGTCATTATTCCTTCACTGATGTAATAGTGAGGCATGTATCAAGGTGAGTGAAGAAACTGCTGTCCACATTGGAATTCATCCAGTGATTTGCTCTGAGGTTTCTTGAGGTTTCTTTGATGCTTTTGGAGGGAAGCATATGTGGCTTTTAAGTTACCTTTGAGAGGAGTTACTCTTCCTACCTTCCAAGAGTGAAGATCTCTTCTGTGAGATGCCATTGTCAGATGTATTGCAAGTAGATATGCACTGTCCATTTCTAATGGCAGCTCTATACAGGGTTTTACTAACTCAGTGTGTCAAAGGGATTTTTTAATCAGAATCCTAAAATCTGTTTCAGGTTGGGTTATTTAAGGTGTAAAAGTGGTTTAGACCACTACGTGGAGGAGAATATCCTTACAGTGACTACTGGCATTCTTTTGCGGTGGAACAGGAAGCATCTTCTCCGAATTCAGCTTTGTCAAAGCTTGTTCCAGCATCAGCTTTCTTCTGCATTATGTTTTATGTTAGATTAGCATCAGCCATGACGTTCTGTATTTTGACATGCATTTACTACATTTATCACCTTGGTTTGGAGTTGTTCCCTTTCAAGAGCTCTATACTGGTGTGAGTGTCTATGGGCACCTTACTGTTCATTCAACGCACATGCAAACTCCTGTAGCTTTCCAATCAGCAGGTTGGGATGTCTGCCTTATTCCTGACAATAGTGTGGTCTTTCAGCTCTGCTGCAGTCTTAATGTATAGCAATGCCAGTCTGGAATTGAGGCAGATTGCCATGTTATACTTCATTGGAGATGTTGTCATTTCTTTTCTCATTTCAGGTGGGTCTGTGAAGAAATCCCAGATCTCAAGCTTGCTATGGAAAACTATGTTTTAATTGACTATGATACAAAAAGGTGAGAGGAATAGTTCTTTTTCCCACCGAGAGGACAGGTCGGCACAGTTTAGAATGAATCAGTTTGTAACTGGTTATTCTTAGACACTGTGAACTGCAGTTTTCTTTTAGAGCTGGCTTCAGACTCCGCAGAGTTATTTTGGTAGGAAATGTGTAACAGCAATGTTGGCAAAGGCTGTTGGATTAAGGACATAATTGGAAACTCCACACAGCAGAGAGTTGAGCTCTGGTGTACGTTGGAATTACTCACTCCGAAACAATGCTCGGTATCCGCGCTGTTGGACCGTGTCCAGTGTTAGGAATCTGAATGGCACTGAGGTTTCTACTGTTGTAGTAACTCAGAATTCCTGTTTAGAAAATGGCACTGTCAGTCAGCGTTGTGCCTGTGGGAGGATAACCTTCCCCATGCCTCCTCTAGACTCAGTGCAAGTGGGATGCTCTTTGCGTGAGGGGCTAAATTAAAAGATGCTTGTAGTTACACTTTGTACCTGTTCCAGAAACAGCTGAAAATGAATGTAGAGTATGTGGCATTTGCCTTGAGGCTGAGAGGGCAGTCTGACCTGAGGTATATCAGTGGCTGAGATTCTGTGTGTTGACTTGGCTGTACTGAGCCTGGAGAAAGAGATGATCCTCAAGCTGCAGCTTACAAACCCCTCCTTCATTGTATTCATGGGAAAGACTGAATTTCTTCAAGTCCCCAGCATGACTGAACTTACAGAATGGGGTTTACAGATGAAACTGAATCCCTGTCATTAATCACTGGTGCTCAGAGCAAGAGCCAGACTTGAATCATGATCTGAGGTATTGCTTCCTCCTCTCTTAGTTATGTTTTAATTGTTTCATTGTAAGACTTGTTAGTCCCTCTCTTCCTCTTGAGAGCCTCAAAAGGAGAAATCGGGGTCAAGCATCCCTTGTCGTCAAATCCATTGATTGGGATTTGTGGATTACTCACAATGCTGTAACTTCTGTAGTCCTGGCATCCTGCACTGGGCATGTTTAATTAGGCAGCGCCAGTGTGGTTGGCAACAGTAGAAGAGAAACCCATCTGTTCCCAGAAGTCACACCCTGCTCACCTTGCTGCAGCTTTTCAAGGAAGTCCTAAACCTGTAACTGTGGTAAATGGCTTTCTTGAGTCTTTATACTTCCTTTGAAAAAAATCCTCAGAAAAATGCCTTGCAGCAGATAGACTGCCACATGGATGTGAGGAAATGCATGTGCTGTGCAGGCAAAACCCATTTCAGCCTCTTGCTTTGTCTTAACATGGAAATAAGCAGGGGCAGTTGAAAGCTTGAAGTCAGCAGCTCTTGTAGAGGAGTGTAGCAAGAACGGGGATCACAAGGGACTGAAGAGCCACTTCCTTGACATGGCCCCTGGTCCCCCACCCCTTTCTGGATCTGGGGATGGCCATGATTCCTGTCACTCCTTGCACTGTTTTTTTGCTGGGTCTGATTACTGAACAGATGATGTTCCCACTAATATCTTTTCTTCCCTGGCCTGAGATGAATTTATTTAATCCTCTCAGCTTCAGTCATCAAGGCATCTGCCTGAATTGACTGTAATCCCAAGCAGCCTGTGAAGCAATCAGCATGCTTTCCTGATGGGTGATATTTTAGATTGTGTCCTGGCTCTGTCTGCAGCTTCAGTTCCAGAGTTAATTTCTAGGACTGGTTATCCTGGAGAGACCGTAGAACAAAGGAGAAGGATTTACAGATGTTCTGTGCAGCTGAGAGGATGGAAAACAAACAATGGCCTGTGAGAATATAAAACTTCCTAATTAACCCTACTTTGAGATTGGGCTTTTTTCCATGAATTAGGGAATTCTCCTGTTCTTCTGGGGGATTTTTATAAAGGAAACTGTCTGCAAAGTCCTAAAGCTGTGTGTGTGATTTTACATTCTGCAAGAGACAAACCCTCAATAACCACCTACTTTGAGCTCTGGTTTTAACTGACCCTGTGTTCTTTCTCCCCCTGTAGCTTTGAGAGCATGCAGAGGCTTTGTGACAAGTACAACCGAGCCATCGATAGCATTCACCAGTTGGTATGTATTTACCTTTGTTACACACCATCACGTTTATCCAGCTGGTTGGAATTCACAAGCAGGGAATAATACCCAGAAAGCAGTGACTTAGGGCTGGATTGTGTGTGGTAGTTGCAACACCGCTATTCAGCACTTCCATTCTTTTGGGGCCTTAGGAAGTCTGGTATTAAACCTTATTTTCTTGGGCATTTGAGCAGTTGGTACTGCAGGGGCATTCTTATAGGAAGAAAAGATAAAAATAACAATTTTCCCCTCCAAAGTGCACATTTTCACCTATTGCTTCTGAGTGCTCGCTTCCAGCACCATGGTTTTGGCACTTTGAAGTAGCCAAAACCTTCAGGGAGAGCAAAAGGTTTCTCTGCATTTAACGTGTAGATGTTTCAAAGGAATTTATCATATAGATTTTCATTGATACAAGGAGATCTGTTCCTTATAGGCTCTTAAATTACCCACATGAACTCTCTTATGTACTGTGGATGTGCTTAGGAATTTCCTTGCTTGCCACTCAGTTCAGCTACTCTGTTCTGTGGGATCAGTGGCCAGACTAGAATGTGCTCTCTTTTCAGACCAATTTAATAAGCTTTTAGGTTTTCTTACCCCAATAAAAGGTTGAGATGGAGAAAGCAAAACACGAGCAGTGAATGAATGTTACTATTCTGTTTGAGGTTTGAGAATATAGGTGGCTTTATTGCTCTGCTGTGCTTGTGGGGATTATTTGAAACGTGCTTTATTAATGGGAGCAAGGCTGGTTTTGCCAGGCTTTCCTTTGTTTTATGGGCCTACAACTGCCTAAAACTTGTGCTTGTTTGGGTTCAGCGCCTTCATGTGTATGTTAAGCAGTAGCTAAAGATCAGAAGCTAATCAGCATTTGCAGTTACTGACTGAGATCACAAACCTGATGAGTTTCATTTTGGCTTTGCCATTTGAACCTCAAGCAGAGGAGTGTTTAGGTGGGATCCCGGAGTTGTCCCTTTTGTGTTTGTTTTTCCTTACCAAAGGGTTCATTTTCAAAACATCTTTTATGGATAGGGCAGGGATTTTTCTGGGAAAGAAAGGAAGTTTGATTCCCATCTCTTTCCTGCCACTCCCTGTTTGAGTACATAGATCCCTCCCATCCTACAGTTCCTGAAATAAACAGGAACTGTTCTTACTTGGACAGTGCAGTCAACATCAGTTCAGTGGTGGTCAGTACATAAAGAGGTGAGTGAACAGACTTTTGCACCTACTCCAACTATATTCAGTATTAAGCGTTACACTACACAGCCTATTGATTTTTATATCTCTTTAATTTCCCCTTTCCCACCTATTTCCAGCAGGTATATTTAAAATCACCTACTAGTTGAGGTGAGGCAAAATGCAGAACAGTCTTTGTTGTGTGATCTCTTTAGTGATGTTCACTGGTTTTGTCTTTGCAGAGCAGACCCCAGCTTGTGAGGGAGGGAATGAGAGGGAATGGTAGGATCATAAATAGTTTGGATGGAGCCTTCAAAGCACATCTTGTCCAACCTCCCAGCCATGAGCAGGGACATCTTCACCTAGATCAGGTTGCCCAGAATCACATCCAGCCTGGCCTTGGATGTCTCCAGGGATGGTGCATCCATCACCTCTCTGTGCAACCTGTGCCAGTGTTTTACCACCCTCATTGTAAAGAATTCCTTCCCCACATCCAGCCTAAATGTCTCTTTTCAGTTTAAAACCATCACCCCTCATCACAGCAGGCCCTGCTAGTACGTCTTCCCTCTGCCTCTATTCTGCATTATGCCAATGCAGTCTTGTGGTGATGTTTCCTTGCACTCCCATTGTGTTCATATCTTCTTCCTGCTCTTTCCCTTTAGTGGAAGGGAACCACCCAACCGATGAAACTGAACACTCGTCCCTCCAACGGGCTCCTCCGGCATATCCTGCAGCAGGTGTATAACCACTCGGTGACTGATCCTGAGAAACTCAACAACTATGAGCCCTTTTCCCCAGAGGTTTACGGAGAAACTTCCTTTGACTTAGTGGCCCAAATGATAGATGAAATTAAAATGACAGAGGATGATCTGTTTGTTGACTTGGGCAGTGGTAAGTGACCAGTAACTGAAGTGGGTTTTCTTTTTCTCTTTTGCTTGCTGTTTTTCCCTTTTCTTTAAAAAAAAAAAAAAGAGATGAAATTCATGTTTGGAAAGTAAACCAGGACTAAGGATTGTGTTACAGGATAAGCACCTTTTCTAGATAATCCCCAATGATGCTCCTGCTTTTTATGGCAGGATTAAGTAGACCAAACAGACATCCCAGGCATTCTTCCCTGTGGTGAATTGGAAATGTCGGCTGACCAATGCAATAAACCCTTGTTACAGAAAACCCCTGGTTTTTGGTGCTGTTGGCAGATACGCTTATACAGTGTTAAAAACGATGCTTGAAAGGTAACAATAGCAGTTCCATTTCTAAGGATTCATCTCTTTTCAGTGGCCTCACTTCATGCCTTTCATAACTGAAAATGGGATTTCTTGACCCTTCCCATGCCAGTGTGAAACTCTTGGTGTAGGAGCTGAAAGTTAGGCAGTTTTTTTCTCCTCTGACACACTTTTCAGTGTGTGAAAAGCCTTTATAGTTGGCTTTAACAGCTGCCTTGTGAGACCCCACAA
Organism: Agapornis roseicollis; assembly: GCA_002631895.1. Classification (NCBI taxonomy): domain Eukaryota; kingdom Metazoa; phylum Chordata; class Aves; order Psittaciformes; family Psittacidae; genus Agapornis; species Agapornis roseicollis. Next base: position 23,222 of record NDXB01011946.1, read on the forward strand.
GATCTAGCTTACAATCTCCAACTACATCTTGTGAGGAGGTTAGTGTTTTGAAAGGAAATAGATATTTCTAGTTGGTGGAGAAACCAGATACGACTCAAGCACATGTGGAAGAGATGTACCGAGTAAGATGATGTTGTTTGTTGCTAAAACCTGGTTCAGAGCAGGAGAGGAGTAAAAAGAATTTCCCCTTTCACTGGATGGGTTGTAAGGTTTTAAATGAAGTATGTTTTGGTTTTGTTGCTGGTATGATACAGGGCTTTGGGGGGAAATATTTTAAAATACATTTAGTTGTTGCAAACCAAATGTATTTTCAATTTCAGTGCAGCAGGACTGCCATTCCCCTCTAAACCTGGATACATCTCCAGTCAGAGCTCTTCAGTGGTTTTTCTCATTGTATTTTTTGACCCTCTACTTTCCCCTCAGTGGGACTTAGGTCTGAAATTTCCTGTTTCAGTGACTTCTGTCCAGATGAGACATTTAGAAAAGCATAGGACCTGGCCAGTTGTTTTCCATCTGGTAGAAAATGTAGATGCTCGCAATTGTTTGTTCAGGAAGGTTAAAGAAGATCGTATCTCAAGTCCTGTAGTGCTGGTGATGAACAAGCTCAAATGTTCAAGCTCAAAGCTGCTATCATCAGAAATAAAATCAAGTATTTGTTGCGAACGGCCCCACTGTCATCTTGGAGGTTGAGCAACAATAAAAATTCAGTCTAAAAAGCCTGTAGGAAAGGAATGGTTTAAATTCAGAAGCCTTGGGCTTGTAATGTTTGGATTAAATTAAACCGCAGAGAAATAGGTGTTGAGTTTGTACTGAAGGGGTGAACTTCCTGTGAACTGTGACCCATGCAGCACTGAGAGCAGTGTAAATGAAAACACTGTCCCAGCCTATTATTCCTATCAGTAAATTCAATGCCATTTCAATAACTCCATGTGTGCAGCAGTGGGCTAAACTCCACCAGGATGCTGTGCCTGTGCTTGTTAGTGTTGTGGATGATGCCAGGAGGAACTGGTGGAGGTATGGATCATCATTAGGCAAACTGAAATAACAACAGAGTTGAGCTCTTGTAAAAAGAGAAGCCAAAGACAAGATGAATAGCTTCTTGGCCAAAACCAGGGCACTTCTGAGGCTGTATCATGTGATGTCTAAAGAAGCAGTGTGTTCCTGATGATTGTCTTTGTCCTCCTTGCTCTTTACATAAGAAACAGTGAAACAGTTCTGCCTCAAACCCTTTGATTGCTCATGTTCTCCCCCCTGCAGAAATGTGCACATCTATATTTGCATGTGAATCAAACCTGCATGCATATGCAAAAGGGGAATTGGCAAAAAAAAAACCCAAACCCCAAAAGCCACCAGAAACCCCCAACAGCAAACCTCCCTGTCAGCACTGCAGTTCTCATTGTGCCAGACAGCATTATAGTGATAATGGTTTACATGCAGGAGTTCCACCCCTTCAATTACCAGTGCTGCTTCCTGCCGGGATGGAAACCAGCAATATGTTTCCATGCAACTAGGCCAACCTCTTCAGCTCACTCTCCTTTCCCATGTGGTCATCTGCAGAATGATGGAGTGCGCTGATGAGACAAGAACAGGGGTTGTGTTAGTCAGAGACAAAAAGGGATGCAGCAGCCTACTATTGATGGATACAGGGTGGTTTAAGAAAGAAAATCTGAAGTGGCTGCTTTAACAGCTGTGGAGTGACATTGCTTTAGTGTGTGCTTTGTGTTTATCCAACTGCTTGTTCAAGTATTTAGTTAAATGGTGAGTTACAGTGTAAACCCTGCAGATTTGGAAAAATCCATATCAAATTTGTGGCAAAAACCTGTGTGAATTTGAAAACCTGAGCCTATAATAGTTACTGAACATAGCCATTTGCAATTAGCAACGCAGACATTGCTGTGAATGCTGGAGCCTGATGCTTTTATCATAAGTACTCGATATATTGAAAAATGTAAACCTCAGAGCTACGATGCTAGAAACCCCTTTCTGTAAGAGCAGTGTAATTGCTCTGTTTGCTTTCTAGTTAGAATGTAAAGCCTTTTCCCTGAAAACCAGCTCCTTAGTATTTCACATCTTGGAGGGAAATGGGACTGCCTTTTATAATGGACGGTGCCTTGAATGTGCTTTTCACTTGAGAGTTCAGTTCACATGGAAACTGTCAGACACAAGTGGGACTTGAAATTGCACCCTCCCGTCCAGTCCCACACACATCCCGGTTCTTTTCCTATTGCCTTTCCCAGTAAAAGCTCTTCTTCCTCTTGCCGTGGTTTTCTGCTGAAACTGGCTCTCTGATGTGGTTTTTTCCTGCAGGTGTGGGTCAGGTGGTGCTTCAAGTGGCTGCAGCCACCAACTGCAAACATCACTATGGTGTGGAGAAAGCTGATATTCCAGCCAAATATGCTGAGGTGAGGTTGGTTTTGAAGTGGGTTGTGTGTATATGTCTTATTTGAAGGCTCACGCAGTGGGTCTGGATTACTATTAGGTGCTGGGCAGGAAGAAAAGCAGAGTTTCATTCCTAGTTTATTTTGCTTCTTGGATCCAGGAGCTGTTCAAAAGGAAGTGCAGTGTAAGCTTCATGTAAACCTGCACTCGTTTTGTGTCTGAAGTGACTCTAATACAGGGCTTCCAGAGACCATGGCGTTAAGCAAATCTAGGAATGAATTCACTCAGGTCTTAAAGGTTTTAAGTTTCTGCTTTTGACAGTGATGCCCCTTTTTGGTGTCCTAAGGCTGAAGTTCAGCTTAGTTATTAAACTTGCAGGCAGTTGATGAGAGCTCTGGTTACAGGATATCTGGTTAATAACTGGCTCCAGATGAAGTCTTACTATAAGAAAACCAGAATGTTAGTCAGACAGGCAGTTTTCTTCACACTTCTTCTAATTCTGTGCCAATGGGGGCACACAAAGATGATCAGTTCCAAGGCAAACCTGGAAGACAAATGAGCTACAGGCAAACAATAAAGGTTAGTCATGCCTTACCATAAGGAGTTTACTTTCTTCAGTAGACTGAGCAGTACCATATGCCTCTGTATTGTTAGAACAAGCTGACTCAGTCTGTACAGGCTAGAAAATTATACCTTCTGAAGGGAGGGAAAAAGAAGTAAATCCTTGATCCTCTTTTTCAGTAGTGTAGGCAAAAATACATGACCACAGTGGCAAAGAGGATCAGACAAGGATCTAAAGCTCCATTTTGTTTGCCCTGCAATGACCCAGTGGAAATTTCCAACCGGAGCACTGTGTGAGCGTTCTGCTTTCATTAGGGAGTCACTTGCAAGGCCTGGGTTCCTGTCTGTATTTAATAGCAAAGGTAAAGATTAGTGTTAAAGAGGGAAAGTTGAATCCTCACTTACACAAATCCCCCTTCATATCAGTGTGCAAAAAGGGCTTTAGGTGAAAATGGGTAGCAAACGGCCTGCAAATTGAGTATTAAGAGCATTAACCCCTGGAGTGCCTTTAGCCTCAGAAGTACTCCAGGATCTCATAAGATTATGGGATGAATAAAATACTCTGCATTACTCTGGTTATAGACACTGTCCTGTCAGATTTACCAATGGCACAGGTGCTGCAGTGTCAGAACCTGTGAAGCTGCCTGTGTTCAGCTCCTCTGCCTTATGCTGTGTGTCACTGCACCAGTTTTCCTCCCCACCTCTCACAACCATTGGTGGAGGGGATTGGATTAAGTTTCTAGTTAAGATTGGCTGTGGCTGCACATCTCTGGTTACGATGCTAATGAATGCGGATGACTTTGAAAAGCTTCAGCTACACAGAAAGTGTGTGCTGGATTTGTTTTAGTGAAGTTCTCTTAAATAACCCAGTAAAATGTAAGCTCATATCAAATATGAGAAAATATGGAATATTTCTCTGATTTATCCTGCTAAGCTTTGGAGTGCTTTTGAAACATAAAGAATCCCAAAACATAGCTGTCAACACTGGTATACTTGACCTGCTGATGGAGGTCTCCGCCATCTCCAGGATGTAAAGCCAGAATTCCTGCTGTGCTTCTCTCCCTTATCTCCTTTCCCTGCTACCTCCAGATCTGGGCCCTCCCATGTGTTGAGTCAAATCCTGAAGATCCAAAGGTTTTTCAGTCTTCCAAGACACTTGAGTTTCATTTTCAAATGTGTTGTACAGGTGTAGCTGGACCCTCACTGCTACTCTAAAGCAAAGACTGCATATTGTCACTGTATAGAGAATGGGACAAGATTTTGTACATGTGAAGATACACATTTGTAAGGCATCAAGGTGTCTCGATATCTGGGTTTTTTGGTTCATTTCTTCTGTATTTGGGCAATGGAGGACAGGTGCTAGCTACCTGGCTGGGTAGTAGCAGCCTTCCGTCCTCTGCAGCCCTACTCTGTTTAGATGTAGTTTCATAGGAAATCCCAGACTGGTTTGGGTTGGAAGGGACCTTAAAGCTCCTCCAGCTCCAAACCCTGCCACAAACAGGGACCCCTTCCACTGGAGCAGCTTGCTCCAAGCCCCTGTGTCCAGCCTGGCCTTGAGCACTGCCAGGGATGGGGCAGCCACAGCTTCTCTGGGCCATCACCCTGTGCCAGCGCCTCAGCACCCTCACAGATGGTGGGAACAGCTTCTGCCTCAGATCCCAGCTCAGTCTCCCCTCTTTGGGCAGGTTCAAGCCATTGCCCTTGGCCTGTCCCTACAGGCCCTTGTCCCAAGCCCCTCTCCAGGTTTCCTGCAGCCCCTTCAGGTACTGGAAGCTGCTTGTAGTTTGAAGCATTCTTTCTGGTTGCTCCAGCAAGGGTGATGCTGCTTCAATTTGGTGTTGCAATGCTTTGCATGCCACTTTCTGCTTTCTCATTCACCCCAGCAGACCTGCCTTTACCCTGTTTGTTCCTTTGCTCTCTGAGCTTAGGCTGGGCTGCATTCAGTGCCTCCTACTCACTGTAGATTATGTACCACAACATGGGAGCTACTTAAGGTTGTGCCACTTTTAGTGCTGAGCAGTGTCAACTCAGCTTGCCTTGTTTTTAACATGTAACTTTGATGAAAAGAGGGGAGAGAAGATGCCAGCTTTGACTTGGCCCTGATGAAGCAAAGGTTTTAAGGAAAATAAACTACTGTAGTTGTTTGTCTGCCTATCTCTTGAGTGTTAATGGTGAAGAAAAACCCAAACCAACATAACTAAAAGTCTTGGGGGCTTATGAACACTGTCGGAGTTGCATCTCCTTTGAATGTTAACACAAGATGTCCTAATAGGTGGTTTTGTTTTTCCTTCCTCTTCTAGACGATGGACAGAGAGTTCAGAAAGTGGATGAAATGGTATGGGAAGAAACACGCAGAATACACAGTGAGTGAAATCCAGCTGAGAAACCTTGTGATCCATGCTGATGTACAGAGTTTGCAATGTCCTCTTCAGCCTTTCACCAGCCATTATGAGTCAGATGCGCTTCCCGGCGCTTATCTTGACCCCCAGGCTGGTGTTCTGCAAGACACCTTCCCAGGCCCCTCTCTTTGTCTCAGCTGGCATGGGGTATGGTGTTATTGGGAGCACATTCAGGTGTTCTCAGAAGCTCTTGGAAGATTTATTCTTCTAAAACGTTACTGTTTTAACTGGGGCTGCCATGTGTCTTTGGTTTGTATTAAATATCCCTTCGCTTCCCCTCCCTGCTCTCCCCATGGTGTGAGGGTGCTGCTGTTGAAAGTGGCAGCTCCTCCTTGGGTTCCTGAAAGCTCCTGCTAGAAACAGAAGGAGAAGATGTGGTCACCTGGTGTTGGAGGGGGTGGGAGGGCAGTGGTTTGAGCCTCGGGGAGCATGGGGTTGAGTTCTGGATGAATCCCAGCATGCTGAGATTAAAGCAGAGAGCTCCAGGACCAATTCAAGATAGATGGTTTGCACTGAGGGGTAGGGGGTGGGCTGTGGGCTCAGGAAGGATGGTGGTTGGTTGTTCTGATCTGGAAAGGATTGCAATTGGGTGCTCTGAAGGTGGAGTTAGAGCAGGGAGGAGTAAATGGACATCATAGGGCATCTTTCTACTTGGGGCTGGGGATGCATGCTGCAATAGCTTTCCCCTTCTTCCAAATGTTACTTAATCATTGTGGATGTGTTTTCTACACTCTGATGATAGTGTGAAGCATGTGCAGAGCTTTGTGTCATTCCTTCCCCTTTTCCTTTTCTCCCCCTTCTTAAATGTCATTAAGAAAACCTGCTCCTTAGTTAATCACTTCCCAGTGAGGAAATGTACGTAGGCATAGTACGATAGAACCCACTTCCTGGTGGTCAAAAAGGGGCTGAATGGATCCAAGTTGTTCCCTAATTGCCTGGAGAAGTTGAATCACTTTCCTGCTCAGAGTTGTAGCTAGCAGTGAGTATTGCAGCTCAAGTGCAAGCAAGTGCTTGGGGAACTGCTGCTTCATTTTCCTCTTGTATGGAGCCATTACTGCTCTGTTACTGGGATGGTTTGAACCACATGGTGTTCCAGCAGTGTGGGATCAACTGGCCAGCCTTTATTTCCCAGTTTTCTGTGTCTTTTGGGATCCCTGGTGCTCTTTACAGGGCTTATCTTTTAAGGAAGGTTGCTATGACTCTCCCTTCAGGAAGCAGGCTGGAGAAGGTGATGGTGCCACCTGCCTCATTGCACTTTCTTCCTGGAATGCCTTTACTGGAGAGCGTGATTCTCTTCAGAGGGATGCTGGGCCTGCTGTGGGACTAGTTTGTAGCAGGATTGATATTGGGCTGCTAACTCTTTCCTGCTGTGGAAACACTGTGAACGCTTTACTTTTCACAAAGTGGCCATATGGCATTTTTCCATTGTGTCACCCAGCTGGCATCACATGAAAGGAATTATTCCTGAAGATATGCAGCTTATGAGCTGTGTAATTTAAAGAGTAGGATAGGAACTTGGACTAAAATATTGAAAGCATATTGATTGCCGTAGGCAGCGAGCATTTCCATATTGCACATTCAAAGCGACAGAGTCTGGTACTATAGTGAAACAAAGCTATTTAGTTTTTGCTAGGTTCTTTGGCTTTTCTAGTTATGTTTTCTGAAAAGGGTTTAGAGTAAAATCTCTCTTTTCTGCCTTTCTGGGAAGAGTTGAGCCCTTAGAGCACTGCATGTCTTAAGGAAAGTTGTTCCCAGCACCATGTTGTAGTGATGCTTGGAAGAGGTTTTGGTTTTTTACATGTAGACACACAGGGCAGGTTTTACGTAGTTATTATTGCTTCATCGAACACCCAAGTCTTTTGCCAAGCAGTTTATTTCCTTCAGTAACTTTAGACAGCATGTTCTATATGTGACTCTGGTTAAACAGAGAGCAAACATAATGCAGCTAGGAGACACTGCAAGGCATGAAATTGAAAACTTGGTGTCTTTATCTTTCTGGAGAACAACTTTGTTCTTTCATAATGCTTAGTGGAGTCCCAAAATTCCCAATGTTGTAGACCGAATAAGCACAAATTAGACTTGTCTGTCACCAGAAGAGCTGAACTTGTGAATTCCACTCTAATGTTTTAGGCAGTCATAGAATCCTAGCATGGTTTGGGTTGGAAAGGGCCTTAAGATCATCCAGTTCCAACCCCCTGCCATGAGCAGGGACACCTTTCACTAGAGCAGCTCGCTCCAAGCCCTGTCCAACCTGGCTTTGAACACTCCTAGGAATGGGGCATTTATCACTTCTTTGGGCAACCTGAATGAAGTGTTGGAGGAGGGAAGCTTGGCCTAAGTCTTGAGGCAAGAAGTCTTAGAACCCACCTGCAGCTTGGACTGAATAACATGGATGCTGGTTTTGACTTCCGCCTGTAACAGCTGTGCTGCTGGAAAGGTTGTGGTACGTAAGGCAGAAATAAATCCTGGGGGACCAGCTGCTTGTCCAAAGTCTTGTCTTTCTGGTGAGGCAGCAGTTGATTGCCCTTACCAGCTCTGCAACCATCAGAATCACTTCCTTACCTTCCCCACTGGAATATGCTGGAAGTTCTGAACTTGGACATGTGAATTCTGATGAGGAAGGCTCAATGACAGCATTTAAATAAACCCTCCAGGTGTATTTCCACTCTCCTTTGTCCACAGTCGTAGAAAAAAGTCTCTTTTGGGATATGGTTCCATACAAAATATGCTGTCACATGCATGCAGATGTCTTCAGCAAAACAGATCATCATTGAGAATAACTTTCAGGTGATAACCGTGTGTAAAACTTCTCCAGTAGCTTCTAGCAGTGTCCTAAGGCATGTTGGATACCTGAGGCTTCTGCAGAGCCCCAGCTGCTGGTAATGGGTCATCATGGCAGCTGTGGAGTGAGAAGATCCATTTGGGGCATGGCAGGAGTGGGAGGCAGGTTGTTCATCACACATTGGCCTGTAAGTCTCCTGACCTCTGGCTACTGGAGATAACTGTATCTCATAATCCTGTTAAATGAACTGGGTTTCATTTTAAATGATGAGCTGTTGAGTCTCATGATTCTAATTGGAAAAACCCCCAAACTAAACCAAGAGAGTAATGCTCTCTGATAACAGTCTGTCTCAGTCTTTACATTCAATGCTAATGCTTCGACTTGGAAATATTTACATCCCTGTGCTATGGTCATGTGGTTATTGATGTCTAATTCCTGATGGGATAGGGATAATCATATTCTTTGCTAGTCTTCTGCATTCAGATGGAATGAAGTATTTCAGGGCTTTTTCCATCATCATCATCATCAACTGCTTCAGCTTTTTGGACTGGAATGTCCCATTTCCAGCACACATCGCTTTATTTCAGCTCCTTTGGCCGTCTTGTTTCTTTTCCTATGGAACTGAGACGTTTCCAAGATCAGCTTTAGCCTGTTCTTTTCAAGAAAGCTGTTGTCTGAAGGAAGCAGGAGACTTCTCAGAGGTTATTAGGCCTGGATAATTAGAGAGGCTTTCTTGGGGAGTTTGTGCACATGTGTAGTCAGCCAATTATAAAGTGGTATTGCAAGAGGCAGATGGGTTTGCATGGTTTCTAACTGTACCTAGCCTCATGTGGCCTCAGAATCAGAGCCATCTCCAGGTTATCTAGGGCACAGTGCTGATTGCTATGGAGCACAAAGTGCTCCAGTGTTCTTTCAGGGGTACCCCTGGTGAAAGGTGTCAGTGTGTCCTCAGTGCCTATGGCCTGTTACGGGATTCTTCCAGTTGTAGGTTAGAGTAGGTCTCTGCAAGGGAAATTGGTGGTAGCAGTAGTCACACGTTGGCCTGCTGATGGCAAGGGTTTGCTTTGGTGTTGCTTCCTCAGGTTGTAACAGAAGACCTTCCCCTGGTCCATAAAAGCTTGTTTGAACAGGAGGTGGAGATCATCTGCACAAGTCTTCAAAAGAAGTGCAGGAAACCCCAGGTCAGCATTGCTAAAGGCAATTCCTGCTGGCTGGACACCTCTGACACATGTGCTGCCTGCTCAGAGGAAACCCTAGTAGCTTCTAATGGCTGCAAATATTCCATGGGTCAGCCCATGGATTAGAGGTGGGTTTTGTTGTGCATCCATCAGCAGAAGCCTGGCATCTGTAAGCTTGCAGCCCTGTCTCTGACTGAGTTTGGGGTGCTCGGTCTGGCTTGTTGTCCTGGAAACCTCCATGCTGAGCAAAAGCAGTGATTTGGGTACAAGTTGTCTCTTGTTGCCTGATGCCAGCTGCTGCTTTGTAGGGATTACTGGCATTACCTGTACTTAAAACCTACCACTGCTCAGCAGTGCATTGCAGGTAAGGAAAGGGCAGGAGAGCTGTTTGTCCCAGATAGTTTTGAATGCCCTATTTCAGCGGGAAAGTCCATGTTTTGGTATTTGAAAAGCCCTCCAAATGTCCCCTGTGGCTTTGAAATGATGCCACATTTTGGAGGTTTGGATTCATGCCTCCAGTTATTTTTGAAAAGAACAGGAACCTAAAAATAACCCTGTGTACTTTTCCAGGCAGAAATGAGTGGGTTTTGTGAGCCAAGTGTTTGCATGGAGGCTGCTGGAATGAGCCATTCTGCGTGTGAATTTATGGCTTTGTGTAGCTGGTCAAACAGAGCCGTTACCAGAGAGATCCCAGTGCAGTGCTGGGCTGGGAGTGAAGCTCTCCTCCATGCCACTGAGGCTTGACCTTCAGGAACTGTTGCTCTGGTACGTGCTGAGTGCACACGCGCTGGAGTGTCCCTCTTCTTGCTTCCCCCAGGCTCTGGCCTGCCAGCTTTCTTCGAGTTACAGGAAGAGGCACAGATGCTGCTGAGCCTATTTCTGCGGTCTCTGTAGAGCACATTTATCTGGTAGAAAAACCTGAAGAGAAACCTGGTTTGGTTTCTAACTTTAGAACTAATTCAGGCTGGCAGCTCTGTGAAGCGGATTGCACTGAGCTAATTATCCTTTTAGATAAAGCACGACTCCTGCATTGTCTAATCAGATGAAAATATCTGCATTACAGATGGTCCCTTCCATTCATTATTCACTAAGGAGATGAAGTTTCACAGCAAGAGGAGCAACAGGATGGGGGCTGGGACACTGGTGGGAAGAGATTGAGTGTGTCTCTGTGGCTGTCACCTTGGTTTTGCACTGGCATGCCATCTTCTCCATCCATGACCATAAGGGACCATGTTCTTCTACTGGTTTAGCTGTTGCAGCCCTTGGAGTTCCTTACCAGTTTTTGTTTTGCTCTCATAATTACTGTAAAGGGCAGAGTTGACTGGGAACTGGGGGGGGGGGGGGGGGGGGGAGTTGAG
>NDXB01011946.1:33914-85518 GCA_002631895.1 Agapornis roseicollis
CCTTTTTTTTTTTTTGGGGGGGGGGGGGGGGGGGGAATTTTGTTGGATTCCCATTGTCAGTTGATGGGGAAGGTCCTGTTTTCCTCCTTTTACTCCATCTTTTATTAATCACTGCTCCCCAGGTACAGTAAGTGAAGAAACTGGTCATCAGGAGTAGTCAATCAGGTAGCTCTTGTGCTCTGGTTTAATTGTAGCAGAGCACTGATCCAGGAATTGCTGTCTTCCTTCCAGAGGGGAGAAAATAACCCATTTTCTCCCAACCATAGTTGACCATCTGGTTATTTCTGTACGCCAGTATTTTTCCTGGTGAGATTTTCCCCTCGACTATTGGTTAAGTATGAGCTAGGGTAGTGTTCCAATACAGAAATAGATGGGTTGAAACAGGGCTGTGGTTCATTTGAATTGTAAAAAGCTATACTTGCAAAAGGAGAGGGAGGAAAAAGTGTTCAGTTTCCATGTGTTATATTGGGTTAAAACACAGAGATTTGGGTTATAACCGTGCTCTTAACCACATTGGCAGGACAAACATATAGCGTGACTGGATCCAAATAAAGCATAACAGCCATTTAGGTTAGATTTCAAGACCTTTATATGAAACTTATTATTTCCAAACAGTTTCAGGTTCCACTGGTTCTTTGTTCTCTTGCTGAATTATGGCTTCATAATCATACTTCCTTATTATTGTTCAGTTTCTTTTCTTTCTCATGTTGATGTATGAAAACCTCGTGTAGACATTAGAGACCAGTGGTGGGGAGGACTGCAATAGAGCTGCTGACTTGGCAAAAATGCTTGTCAAATAAAGGTACTTGCCTTACATGTGGGTTTTCTTCTACTGTCTCTTGGTTGCTCAACCATGAAACTGTTTACTACAAGAGAGATAAGACTTTGAGATAAACTTACCTCATAAATAATCTAGGGATGGTCTCCATTCACAAATAGGGCATCTAGAGCTCCAGAAAAAAACGTTTCTATATGGAAGGTGAGAAAAACTCAGTGTTCTTTAGAACTGTTCTGATGTTGCATTGAGTCTCCCCTTTAGGTTCTGGAAATATCTAGCAGGATGCTGTTAGGTTTGATCTCTGTGAGTTCAGTCTCCCAGCGTATGCTTTGGTTTTACTATAGCAGGGATATCAAAGCCTGCATCCCCTACCAGCAGGTGGGAGAACACAGGTAGTAATTCTGGTTTAAAATCTTCTTTCAGCCTGCCTGCTTGGCAGAACAGATAATTCTGAGTAACTTTAGTTGTTCTGACATGCTGTTTTCAGCATGTTTCGTTTCTAACCCATAAAGCTCTTTGCAGAGTTCTTGATCTCATGCCTGAGAACCCTCGATACTTTCCTTAATCATAAAATCATGGAATGATTTGGGCTGGACGGGACCTTAAAACTCATCCAGCTCCAACCCCCTGCGACAGGCAGGGACAGCTTCTGCTAGAGCATCAGGCTGCTCTGCTGGGAAGAGGAGGCTACAGTGGAAGAAAGCGGGCTCTAGTGCTTCTCTGGGACCTCTGGTACCTCCCTAGCTCAGCTAGCAGGGTTTAGAAGTTACTGGAGCATGGCTGCGTTGCAGTTCTGTGCGAGTTGTCACTAAACAAGACAAAGTGCTGGCATGTGAAATGCTTCCTTCTTGGCATACTAAAGAATATATGCAGAAAAGGGAGTCCAGAGCAGTCCCTTTGTGGTGTTGTTTTGATGTTCCTGAGGTTCTGATAGAAGCCGTCATCTTTCCTGCCCCTTCAAAGCATGTCATCATCATTAATTAGACAGTTGCATATTGTTTTTTCTTTCCTCCTCTTATGTGCCTCCCCCAACCTTTCTGCTGCCTTACTTGTGGCACAGCAAAACAGCCCATAGATTCCTCTGGCATTTCAAATGGTGGAAAGGCTGTGGAGTTGTGGGTATTAACCTGGCGCTTGATGGGGTTTCATCAGAAAGCTCCTGAAGTCATAACTAGCATTGTTTTCAAATAAGGCCTTCATGTCACTTGATTGCCAGCACCAAAGTGTTAGAAGCATGTGAGATTTAGATTTAGTACCACAGGAAAATCAGAGGTTGCCTGTCTGTTGCAACAAGAGCCTGAATCACAAGGCAGGGTTTGCAGCAGGCACCGTGGCTCTGTGCTCTGGTTCTCACTCTGAGGGGTCTAACAGAGCCACAGGGCTCAGCAGGGACTTGAGGGGGTTCTGGTTTCTGCTGCGGGTGCTGTATGGTATTGCTGGCTTCTCCATGGAGCACAGTCCTTGTAGGGCATCGGGGGTACCTGGAGACCCTTCCCTGTTCATCCCATGGCAAGAGAGCAGATGAGGGTGGAAGCAGAAGGGGAGGCCACCTCCAGGACCTGAGGAGCTCTGGGTGCTTCATGTCCTTGATATCTCCTAAAGCCTTCATCTGGCCTCTGGCACCCCGAGTTAGTCCAGTACAACATGTTTGCTACAGAGCAGAAAGGAACCATGTTAACTCCTGTGTGGTTTTGTGTTGTCTTTCAGCTGGAAAGAGGTGACTTCCTCTCAGAAGAATGGAGAGAGAGAATTGCAAACACAAGGTACAGTGCAGCAGTTGAATGCTGCTTTATGAACTGAATATCTGGGAGTTTGTATAATGGAAATTGGGAGGCTGGCCAGCTTTTTATATAGAATTTCCATAGCAAATAGCAGAAGTGTATCTGCCAAGTTTTGTACTGGCCTCTTTAGATCCTGTTTTCTGACTAGAAGAATGGGTTTAAATGTCTGTCCCATGATATTACATACAAGGGTGTATCCAAGATAAATTCTGGTTCTGCAGAGAAGTATCAGCCTCTTGTTTGTTTTGCATATCCTTGTCGTTCAAGTCAGTGATTCTGGCAAAACACTGGTTATTTTGGCTATTGGTGCATACAGTGAGGCTCACTTTCCATTAAAAAAAAGGGCAAAAGACCCAAGTGAGTGTGTTCTAACTTAAATTGGGAACTCATTTGAGCTGATTGTATTGAAGATTTGTTTCTGTGCAGATCTATACAGAGGATTTGACTCCTTTTTTAATGGTTGCAAAAAGGCAGTAAATTGGCTAAAGCAGTAACATACTCTGCATTTTTAAAGGCTTTGCATTTCCAGCCTTATGGACAGAACAAAAAAGGTCTTTGTATGACCTTCTGGGCCACCCTGTTGCATGGGAGAATGAAGACTGTTGTCCAAGAGGGCTCTCTGAAAGTCCTCAGCATTGTGGCAATCTATGGATTGCTTCCAGCACCCTGTTTTAAGAGTACCCCATCACGCAGGCGTCTGCCTGGCTGATGACTTCTGCATTGCTCTCTACCTCAGTTAAACTTCTAGAGGTGCCTTTTAATTTGTGGACAGGCTTGGCCCAGCTTTGCATAGTGGGGTTTTGCTTTGTTGCTTGTGATTCCAAATCCACGCTCCTCTGCTGTCAGCGCAGCTTTCCTTGGAACAAATGGAATTTGGTTTATTTATTTTGAGCTGAAGTACATCTAAGTGCATGCAGAAAGGCTGGTAGATGTTTATTTTATATGGTGTGCAGCGAATGGTGTGCCTGCTGATCCACATTCCCTTTGCTCTGTGATGTAGAAGTTCAAAAAGGAGTAGATTATTGCTCACAACTGTTAGGTGTTGATGTTTGTTCTGAGTGTGCCAACTGCTCAGCATCTGCTCCATCTGACGAGATGCAGATTGTCTGATGAGTTCGCACTGGAGCCACCCAATCATAGACCCACAGACTGGGTTGGATTGGAAGGGACTGATTCAGTTCCAACCCCTGCTGTGGGCAGGACTCCTTCCACTGGAGCAGCTTGCTCCAAGCCCCTGTGGCCAACCTGGCCTTGAGCACTGCCAGGGATGGGGCAGCCACAGCTTCTCTGGGCCATCACCCTGTGCCAGCGCCTCAGCACCCTAACAGGGAAGAGCTTCTGCCTCAGAGCTCAGCTCAGTCTCAGTAAGCCCAGAGCCACCCTTCCCATGAGCATGCACCGGTGGCCAGGCTCAAAGGACAAGCTGGGACTGTACCAGGACAGGGCTGTACGTGCTTGAGCGCTGCCATGGAAGCCGTGCAGCACGCAGGATTCCTGCAGGAACTGTCCCTGTGGCTTAGCAATACGTGCAGAAACGAGGGCTGAAGGCGAGGTGGACGGGGGTCCCTGTACTTCTGTCCTGTGCATACAAGCGTTGGGCCAAAATTAACACCATAAAAAAATGGATCTGGCAAGCTTTATCTTTTTCCCTTCCTTCCCTGGATGTTTTCTAGTCCCATTAATATGCTTGGCTCTTTCGCAAGGCCTCATTTTTTGGCACAGGGTGGGAAGGAGGAGGAAGAAACCCCTGCTAGCCTCACTTGCCAGGCAGGGTTTCCCAAATTTCCAAGAGCAAGGCAGAGCAAGAATAACATTTTCTTTTTTTCCCTTAATGTGGAGACATTTTTTCAGCCATGGTTTTCAATAGCTTTGGCTGCCACTCTTAAACTCCCTGTCCTCGTTGAACATGTTTCACGTGGGGAGGCGCTAGGAGGGGAGTTTTCAGACTGACCTCTTGCAATGAAGTTAGCTCTTTGTGTTGAAGCAATATGCCAGAATGGCTTTGGCACTTGACATGCGCAGGATGCTCCACAGCTTCCAAGAGATGTTGAGGGCTCTTGTTGCAAGCTGGGAGCGACAGGACAAGGGATTGGGTTCAAACTTAAACAGGGGAAGTTCAGTTTAGCTATAAGGAAGAAGCTCTTCCCTGTGAGGGTGCTGAGGCGCTGGCACAGGGTGCCTAGAGCAGTGGTGAATGCTCCATCCCTGGCAGTGCTCAAGGACAGATTGGACAGAGCCTTGGGTAACACGGTCTAGGATGAGGCATCCTTGCCCATGGCAGGCAGGGTTGGAATGAGGTGGTCGTAAGGTCCTTTCCCCCAAGCCATTCTATGTTTCTATGGTGGGAAATAAGCACCAGGGAGAATTGGGCTGGACCCAGGCTCTTAAAAATAAAAGGGTATTTCTTTTCTAATCTGTGGTGTGCTCTGTTTCCTCACCAACCAGGTTACCATTGGTGTGGTTCTGCCTATGGGCACGTTTCTTTGTTGCCATAGGACTGGAACAGGTCCCCTTCACTCAATTTCCTAACCCAAAAAGATGCAACTCCTCCACTGTGGGTTAGGGTGAAGTGCTGGGTTTAGGATGGGGAGATGTGCTGAGAGGTGTCTTTTTGCACTGAGGTGTAAGTTTATAGCTAGAAGAGAAAATACATTTTGATATTGTGCTGTAATAGTTTAAATGCACGCGAGGAGGCACTGTGCTGAAACGTGTCTGTTGTGGTGGAGCATTGCTTTCCGTGTGTGAATTAACTACAGTAAGGGTGTGGTGTTTGATCTCACCATGACAGAGGGCTGAAAACATTTTGCACATTGGTTTTATGCTGAAACTTCTGGTGCAAAACTCAGCTGTGTGCTGAGAGGAGCACAGAGCAAGATGCCTTTAACATCTTTCACGTGTGAATGCTAAAGGTAAGGTACTATATGCTAGAAGAAAGCATTTTATTAGCTGGAAGTGGCTGGATATAGGGACAAACAGCACTTTTCAGTTCCAGAAGAGGCTGTAAAAGCTGTACGTGACTGTGACCTGTGGTTGTGGGAGCAGGTAAGGGGTACAGTTGTGCCATTTGCCTGTCCCTCTTCATTAACTGTACCATTATCTTGCAGTGTTATTTTTGTGAATAATTTTGCCTTTGGTCCTGAGGTGGATCACCAACTGAAGGAGCGATTTGCAAACATGAAGGAAGGTAACAAAGAACTTCAAACCTTTTCCCATTGCTTTCCTGCTTGCTATAGGAGCTGGTAGTGGCAAGGCCTTAGTTAAAGAAGCCAGGTTGGTGGGCATTGTTCTGTGCCTTGCAGCAAGCATCTGCACCCCATAGGTATTTCTTGGGCTGTTTACTTCCTGTTTTAATATCTGCTCTGACCTCCCTGATTGCTTGGAGGTAGCTCTGTGTGTGAAGGTTCTGTGGGGTGGGAGGAACTGCTGCTCCTCTCTTACCTCTTACAGGACCTGACAAAACATGCAGTGGCCAAGACTGCAAAGCCCTTGTCCTATCACCACAGTCCCTGATGCAGGCCCCTCTCCAGCATCCTTGTAGCTCCCTTCACACACTGGAAGCTGCTCTGAGGCCTCCACGCAGCTTCTCCTCTCCAGTCTGCACAGCCCCAATGTTCTCAGCCTGGCTTCATACAGGAGCTGCTCCAGCCCCTGAGCATCCTCTTGGCTTCCCCTGCACTTGCTCCAACAGCTCCATGTCCTTGTGCTGAGGACACCAGCCCTGCACACAGGGCTTCAAGCAGAGTCTCATGAGAGCCGAGTGGAGGGGCAGGATCCCCTCCTTTGACCTGCTGTTTACGCTCCTTTTGATGCAGCCCAGAATACAGGTGGCTT
Source organism: Agapornis roseicollis (assembly GCA_002631895.1). Classification (NCBI taxonomy): domain Eukaryota; kingdom Metazoa; phylum Chordata; class Aves; order Psittaciformes; family Psittacidae; genus Agapornis; species Agapornis roseicollis. The sequence continues at coordinate 40,305 of NDXB01011946.1, forward strand.
TCTGTATCTAATACAATATAATATTTCTGTAGCTGCATACTGAATGCAGTTCTTGGGTTACCCTATTTAAAGTTGTCACACTTGAGTACTGGGTATTCACTGATCAGTATTAAAATGGGAGCACCATCATTGGATGTCTTGTGTATCCTTTGAGAAGTCTCACTGCAGACAAAAGTGACCCGGGATGCCCAGTAACCCCACTGGGACCCTTAGACTGCCTGAGATGTCTTTTTTCCCTTCCTGGATAGGTAACAATTTTATTTGGTTATAGCAGAATAACAAAAATTCCTATTTCTGAGAAGAAAACTGTGGCATGAACCAAGAAGCTGGGGCTTCCCTGGTAGTGACGAACGTGGCTTCTGCGCTCTGCTGCAAACTGTAGAACCCCCTAACTTGAGCTGTCTTCTTCAGTTTTAGTGGGTGATCTTTGTTTTGTTTCAGCTGTTGGTTAGTGTTGGCTGGAGAGAAGTGGCAAGGTGGGGCAGGCTTTTGTTACCCAGTGAAGAAACCTCAGTTCTCTTCCCAGAAGGTGCTGGGGCTCTGTGTTCCGGGCTGAATGACCCCAGAGAGCTGTGAAATGGAGATGAGCAGCCTTTTAAATAAGAGGACTTTGGGGACTCGTGTATGAAAGACACCAACTAGGAATGAGATCATGGATGGAAATTTCCATCGATTGCCACTGAGAATTAAGGTGCTCTTTGTTTGGGCAGTGTTTTAAGATGTGTCATTTTGGAGTGATCCTTGAGGATCCCCTCCTGGCTGCCCAGCAGGATGAAGAGATTGACTTTCTTGCATGCTATCGGAATGAGCATGAAGTAGTTTTCTTTTGGTGATGATAGACAAGTGGTAGTTTGATTAGGGCTGCTCTGCAGGGCTCTGTGCTGGGCTAGGTTTAGTAAGTGGCTATTTCTAGAAGAAACAGCTGACTTTGCTCTCTTTTGGTTTTTCCTCTTCTTTTCCAGGTGGAAGAATTGTGTCCTCAAAACCTTTTGCACCTCTGAATTTTAGAATTAACAGTCGAAACTTGAGTGGTATGATTGCCCCTTTTGTTGTTACATTGCAGTTATGGTGCATGCATTATCTGAACATGTCTGCAGTGGGGTTGGGTTGTCTTTTCAAGAGTTGTGTAAGTAGAAAAATGCTGTTGTATTATGATAGCACACATGCCAAAGTGACATGTATTTAAAATCAACCCACCCACCCAACATTGGAACCAACCACCACTCTTCTGTGGGGTTCCTCCTTTAGATGTAATGGCAATGTTTCCCTGGCTGGGCCTCTTTTACAGTTGAAGAGGTTGAAATTAAGTGTTGAAATAAGGATTTTCAGGAGCATGATTAATGTCTTTAAGTACAAAGAACTGCAGTGGTGAACTTGTGTGTGAGTTCCTTATACAGTAGCTGTCTGAATTTGGACAGGTAAATCCCAACAATCATGATTTGTGAGGCTTAGAAGCTGAAATGTTCAATGTTGAATGCCTTGTCTTCTGTGCTGTAAATCCATCAGACCTAGACCATAAACGCCCAGTTGCTGTGCCTGGTTTATTGCCAATGGGAGTTTTCCTTCCCTTCTGAATCTAGTACACTTGATATGTGCCAGCGTTGCTCTTTGCAAGCATGGGAGCTGCAGTTCAATGAGGTTTGGGGGTTACCAACACCCTGTGATGCTGGTTTTTCTTGTTGCATTTTGTCAAGGAAAAGAAGGCTCCAAGCTGGGGTTTACACATTTACTTTGTCCAGTGCACAACATTCCCTACATTCAAAACCAGCCTTCCTCCCGGCCTTGTGCAAACAGGGCAGGTGACACACTGAGGTACGAGGCTCAAGCTGTGTGTTCTGTGCTTGGCCTGACACTCATGGCAAACTGCTTTTCAAGAGCAGTAATTTGAAGACTGTCATTAAGGCAGTTCACTGAAGTAGCCCCATTGTGAGTTATTTTTCTGAAGCCTGAGTAGCTGTGAGTGTCCTGTGCAGCAGACACACAAACCTGCCCATTTCCTTCATATTTGATACTCTTCTCTGTGGCATTTGATTGTTTGGAACCCCATTAATCCTTGGGTCCTGCCTTGGCAATCCTTTGTAGACATGGGCTTCAAAATAAAACGAGTGAAAAAGGTGGAATGGTAATGCTGGGAAGCCTCAAACCTCCAGGGAGCTGAGCTCAGCATGTCAGTTTGCTAACAAGACAAAGAGCGCTTAAGTAAAGCTTCCTACCTCTTGTACAGCACACTAGAACTAGATGGAATACAAGAAGGCACTTCTGAGGTTTCATTTAGGAGACCTGCCTATATAAATAAGGGGGTTTGGGCTCCCAAGCCCTTTCTTCCCTGGCTCATGACCATTTTGCTATCTGTTTCTGCTAGGTGGGGAGGCAACGGGGGCACCGAATAACAGCCCTGATTATGATGATCAGTTGAGCCAGTTCTTTATCCTGTTTGAGTTTTCACCCCCCTGTGGAATGTTTTCTAGGATGCTGAAGTTTTATGTATCAATGTATATCACATGTTATTTAGTGCTTATTGGAAATGTTGATGCTAAAATTATATAGAGATAGCTAATGAAGATCTGAGTGAAAGAGGTTGCTTAGCATAAGAGTAGATAATAGCTTCCACTAACAGGAAACTCAGGGATTCAGATAGGAGGTCCTGAAAAGAAATTACCTTTTTATGCTACAGGGAATGAGAGGATATTATTGGTATAAATTTTAGGTCTTAATCCCCATTCTGTGACCATGCTGTATTTGAGATGTGCCAATATCAAATGAACATGCATGGGATGTGCTAGGCCTGAGACTGGTTCTGGTCTTAGCGGCCTCTTTGAAGTGACACTTTCAGGGAATGTCATCCACTTAGAGCTGTGGATCCAGTATCTTCCCGTGCACAGAGGTGATTTTAGTCTCTTGTGCCCCCTTTATGCTGCTGCCCTAGAAGAGTTTTAAGAATACTTTTATTCCATGGGGTATTTTTTGTGTCCAAGTAGGATTTGAGTCTCGTGATTTTCCTGTCTATAATGTAGAAAATACAGTGGAAAAGAGAGAACTTTTGGAAGCGGGCAACCTTTTTTCTCAATACCATTTTTGTCCCTAGTTAGTCCCATCTGGAAACAGAAATGGAAATGTGGAAAGAGCCGGGACAGACCAGAGCAAGTATTAAAATGTGGTTAAAATAATGGGGGAAGTTGCTGAATCCTAAACCTTGTGTTTTGACTCTTCTGGGTAATTTCTATCGAATTAGAAGTGTGCCATAGCTTCTTCTACAGCCGTGCCACTCACTCAGTGTTCAGTGGTTCTGGAAATGCTTAGGCACATCCCATACCTATTAATTCTAGGGAACAAAACAAATATAGGCAAGAAAACAAATATAAACCATGTTTGTCCACAGTCCCAATATAGTACAGTTGCAGTTTACAGGGCTTGGATCTAATGATGTTCTGTTGCCAGTTCTATCTAATTAAATCCTGTCTGTTAGCACAGATGTCTGGTCGCTGGGTTCTTCATTAAAGTTGTCTCTGAAACACATGGAAGTTCTGTCTATTAAAAGCTTGCACTAGAACAGAGTTTTACTCTAGAATGGCTGGTGGTCAATGAAGAAACATGCCTTACTGGTGCATGGCTTAGCTTCAGGTGGGTACAACTGTGTGGCAAACTGAGCGAGCTTTGCTTCCCTAACTTGATTTTCTTCCTGCAGATATTGGCACTATAATGAGAGTTGTGGAGCTATCACCACTGAAAGGGTCTGTGTCATGGACCGGGAAACCAGTTTCTTACTACCTGCATACTATTGATCGAACCATAGTGAGTATAAATACAGGCTGGTGGTTCTCTGGCTGCCTTACCTGCTCTGGAACCACCATGCCAACTTCAGTTCCTTGTTTATGGGAATTGTATTCGTATTTCCTTGCATATTTAGACCTGTAGCACACATCATTGTGCTGCTTCAGTGCAGCATCTTGCGCAAGCAGTATGATGATGGATACTCTGTACTCTGGCAGGCTGTTAATTCATTGAATGTCCATGGATTTACAAGTATAATTTCTTCTCATGCTCCAGAATCCACAGCTCTGCAGAATCATGGTCTTGTGCTATATAGCTTCCACCCTGAGTAAAGACTATCTGGGTCTTTAATTGCTCAGTTTGCTTTGTGGTGTACAGAGCATTTTGTTTGATCATATTCAAGCAGTAAATCTCCATTCCAGTTAAACTGCCAGTTGCTGTAGAACCTGCCAAAGCTCCATAACAATACTGATGCATTCACTGGGGTTTGGGTTGGTTTTTTCTCAGTTAAAGAAAACAGAAAGGACTCTATAGGAATGTCAGCTTTTGTGGGGAAACAGTTCATTCCCACACTGTTTTGCAGTGTGATAGTATGACTTTTTTCTACCTTTGCTGTAGTCTAATAATGCTTTTGTTAAAAGAATAACCTAAAGTGCAGATGAATGTTTTAGTGGAGCATAAAAGCCAAGTAGTTCCATTGACAATAACTTTCTACTGAGTGCAGATACATGACACAAAGGTTTAAAATGAAGCGATGAAGATGATAAAACCTTGTTGAGGCTTGGATTATGTCCTGCCAGCATGTCTATGTCATGTAGAAGAATGAATGTCAATGGCTTCTTGCTGTAGCTTATCTGAAGGAAACCAGTTAGAATTTCTGCAGTTCTGCACTTGTTTTATGCTAACATGTTGTATTCATCTCTCGTGACTTTGAAAGTGACTCTTATCTTTCTATTTCCAGCTTGAAAACTATTTTTCTAGTCTCAAAAATCCAAAACTCAGGGTAAGTTTCAGTCATTTTTTTTGGTAGAGAACTCAAAATAAGCAAAGCAGCCACTCTGGGGAATTTGGTCACTTGTTGAAGATGTACAGAATTGATAGCAAATGAGATTTTCCTGATAAGCAAGGAACATGGGCATGGAGCTAATTGAAGTGGAGCATCATGTGCCATCAGGCACTAATAGAATCATGTTCAAGAGCTTTCTAATAGAGGATTAATGGGGCAGCCACAGGTTTTCTTACCTTGCAGTGGAGGTCTATAAGGAGCAGTTTGTTCATTAAAGAACTGAAGTTAAAGAAAGAAATGATAGTTTCAATCTGTCCCAGTGTTCAGCTGCATGAAAATGAAGCTGAAGAGTGCTCTGAGATGTTACTTTTGGGGCGCACTGAGACATGGAATGTGTGGTCAGTTGCTGCAGTCTCTGCTGTTAAGTGTGGAATTCAAATGGCAGAGGATTTCTGAGGCTCTGCTGGGCTGTATTAATGTGAACTAAGCAATGGGGCTGGTATTCCCACTTAGAGAATTAAGTGAAGCCACCTACTTTAAAACTTGAGGTGAACGTTTGTCTTCCAGCTGACTTGCTCAGGAGTTATTGAAAGCAGGTTAATGGGAGCTTTGAGATGGGGTTTGTTCAGGCTGCTGAATTCAAAGTTGGGAGATAAAAGACTTCTCCAGTGGCATCCATGTACTTTGGAATTTCCCTGCTTTTAATGGTGAAGAAATGGTGCCATTTCTACCTCTTCAACTGAAGAGGTGATGGAATTGCCAGAATCGTTACGCAGATGAAACCTCCCCTGCAAGGTAGGAAAAGGCTTTAAATGAGCTCTTTGAAATATCCTGCCCCTACTGGTAACCAAAAATTAAGCTTAAAAGTTGCTGCTTTGGTTTTTTTAGTCTCTATAGACTTGGCTGAAGTTGAGTTAGATGATGTTTGATGGCTTTGCCATTTCAGGTCATGCAAGATATTTAAAGTGATGTAGCAACACATGGAATGTTGGGGATGGAGGGAAAGCTACTGAAATGTGCAATAATTTAAAACCCTAAACCAACAAAACACCACCACCACCCCCTCCAAACCAAACCCAGACCCTCTAACACCAGCGTGTGACCTGGCAGATGGGACTGGGAGGAGAAGAATAAAGGAGGAGGTTTGGGCTTAATCTCTTCTGCCCTGTGGCTGCATGTTTGAAACCCATTATCGAGGGTAATGCAGTACAAAGGGGTGACTTGCTCTTATCTTATCTTCTCTTTCCCATTGAGTGTTGCCTGAGGCAGGGGAAGGTTTTTCCCTTGTTGGTTAGAGAAGTTTGGGGTGTTTTTAATCGGGCATTGTGTGCCAAGAGCACTTAGACCTGGCTTTTGGGGGAGGCTAAGCTGGGAAACACAGTGGTATGTGTTAAAAAGTGAGAAACACAGGAGCAAAGGCTCATTCTTTTAATATTTCATTTGAAAACATCTTTCCAGGAGGAACAAGAGGCAGCTAGACGTCGACAGCAAAGAGAAAACAAGAGCAACACAACTACTCCAACAAAGGTTCAAGAAAATAAGGTGGACATCCTGCATTTCCATAGAGGAGAATGTGTTTTTACTTTAGCTGTGCATGAATTCATAACCGGTGTCAGGGAAAACCTGATTCTGTGGGAATCTGAATGGGTAAACTGGTATAGCAGTTGCTGTGGACACAAATATCATGGAGTGACTTAATAAAAGCTGCACTTGGGTATTGTGCCACTAATTCTGGAGAAAAGGTATTGCAAGATGAATAGAACAGTTGGTGTCCACCCGCTTACCATCAGCACCAGCTTGCAGAGCTCTCCCTGAGTCATACCCATTGAATGGAGTTCAAAGTGTGCTGAGTCTCTCCTGCAAAGCCTCATTTCCTTTCTCATTCAGTTGCATAATGCTGTTAGAAATGCAGTGACTGTTCATGCACAAAAATATATGGAGATTTTAATGAAATTCACTTAAAGAATATAATCAATAATCAGCTTTTCTTACACAACAGTTACAGCTTTCCTTTTCTGAGTAAGTCCAGAAGAGAATGAGTACAACTCCTTGCATGTTAGGGACAGCTCTTATCCCAACCAAGTCTACTTCACTACCCAGTTATTTAACTACAGTGCAGCAGCTTCCTTTCATAGAATTAATAAAGATATTAAAGCTTGCTTAAAAGGAATGCTGCACACGTAGGTAGGAATGGCTAAAGAGCTTTTGGCTTCCAAATGTCTTTTAGGATTCTGGTGCTGAAGAAGAAAAGGCTGCAGCAAATTCTGTTAAGAAGCCATCTCCCTCTAAAGCCCGGAAGAAAAAGCTGAGTAAAAAAGGAAGGAAAATGGCAGGCAGGAAACGGGGACGTCCCAAGAAAATGAACACTGCAAACACAGAGCGCAAGACCAAGAAGAACCAAACTGCACTAGAACTCCTGCACGCTCAAACTGTTTCACAGACATCTTCATCCTCTCCTCAGGGTGAGTTCAGAGGTGGCAGTGCAAGAAGCCTCCATCTGCCACGTGAGCCTAGAGAAGGATCTGAGGCTCTGAATGTATGCTTGAAGGTTACTGTTCCTTCATTGCTAGGTGTAGTTTGATTTTGTGTCGTAACTTCTCTTTCCCACCAAAGCAAAGCTCCCTGTGAGATGGTGGTATGCTTCTGTGAGAAGATAGTGATTGAATCTGTCTGTAGGTACTTGGCCAGAAGCTGTTGCTGGGCTGTGACCTATAGCTTGTCTCTGTTGCTAGTGTTCTAAGGATAAATTGTAGATGTCCTTCTAAACAATCTGTTGCAGTGTGGTGATCTAGCTAAGTTACTGGATCTCCCGTTGTAAATGATGTGCTAAAGTGCCAGAAACACTTGGTTTTCATAATCTGAAAGGTTATCTTTGCTTCTCTCTTCAGATGCATACAAGTCACCTCATAGTCCATATTACCAACTACCTCCTAAAGTGCAACGGCATTCATCTAACCAGCTACTGGTGACACCTACCCCACCTGCACTACAGAAGCTGCTAGGTAAGACTGCAGTGTTGTCACTTGTTTGGCATGGGAAGCTCTACTGTGAGGTTTGTGAACGTGTGATTTCTAAACATGAACGTCAAAGGGGCTACTAATAGACAGCCACTGTGGAAACCTGTATATTGAACAGGAGAGGGGGTTGGCATCACCAAGGCCTCTTCTATTGCTTGCTGCTGAAGCTGATGTCTTGGTTTGTATTTGCTTTTTGGCATTGTTTCAGCTCATATTTGGCACAAAAGGAAATAAGCTTGGGTTTAGCAGGAATTAAAAATAACCGTAAATGGAAGTGTCTAGTCAGAAGTAACTATTTTAAATCTTGGGGAACATCATGCCATTTTCCCTGCATAACTTTGAGCAAAGTATATGAGATAGTGCCTGAGATTGAGGTCACAAAGGTGGTGTGATTGGAAAATACATTCCATGTGCAAAAGCTGATTTAGGGGAACATTTTATGCTGGGGTGTGTGTGGGAGCAGGGAGGTGGACACTTGTCTGGAGTAAACCTTGCTGCAAAGGTCTCTCATTACCTGTTTTGGATGCCTGTGATTGCAGCAGCTTGGACTTACTCATGTGGTTGGCTTTATGATGACAAGAGCCTTAGTGATGAGGGCTGGGGAGAAGGGAGGGTCGTGTAATTGGATACTGGAAATAGGAGGACAGTGATAAGCAGATGCTCCTTGGAGGAGAGAGTGAGTGTGGGTGTAAAGCTTGTCATCTGTGTGTATGGATGTAAGAGTACAGCAAGCCCTGTCCTTGTGAAGCTGGGAAACCGAGCCCTCTGAGCTGGGGGCTGGTTTTGGCTTTTACAGCTCATCTCTTTTAAGTAGAAATAATGAAAGATGTTCATCTTACTCTTTCATCATCTGAACACCATTAACAGCCATCGTCTTCCTCTGGTTTCTGAAGGTATTGTCATGACTTCTGTTGGGATACCTTTTAGGAGCTAATGGATCCCAGAGTTCAGCTGGCATCAGAGGATGGATTTTCAGCATGCGCTGAAAATGGCTTGGTCTTACAGTACAGATAAAAAGCAAGAGAGGGCAAAGGGGGGGGAGAGGTGTCAAGGGAGCAAACGGGTAAATAGGAGCGTTGCACTTACTCTTGCTTATAATGTATAACCTCTTTATTTATTTTGCAGACTCTTTTAAGATCCAGTACATGCAGTTCATGGCATATATGAAAACTCCTCAGTACAAAGCAAGTCTGCAACAGTTACTGGAGCAGGAAAAGGTCAGTCTCATTTTTAACATTTCTAAACAAAATTGCCAGACTACCAGATGCCTGGGATGGGTGTGGAAAATGCTGGGGATTGGAACTGTGTGCACGTATCACCAGTTATAAAGACTCTACCAGAGTAATGCGTAGGCTGAACCTGGAGGGTTTATTGCTAACTCAGTCTTTGTGTGCTTAGATTTCCCATCTACAAAGTGGGAGAGATGCACCTCACCTCTTCCCTCTGGTGCCCTTCCATCTAATAAGACTTACTTCAGTATTTGTGGGTTTTTTTCCTCCGATTTCGACATGAAGCATGTATTCCTATGCAGGAAGCTGGTGTCTTGAACCCTGTCCTTTTCTCCCACTCGGGATTGGCAGCTGCTTTTCCTCTCTAAATGTCTCAGGGGAGCAAGAGGTGGTGGTCACCCCCCAGCAGTATGTGCTGCCTGAACTCATCCTTACCCCCACTTTGAGGGGCTTCCCTGCCTCCTGTACCCTGCTAATCAGACTGCTCTTAGACAATTCAATTGGTCTTAACCTAGCCAAAGATTGTTGCAACTTTGAATGAGGACTGTTTGAAAAACACACGGATATTGATTCCTTGGAGCTGACTTCTCTGCTTTTTGACATCCATTGTTTTCCCACTGTCGGAAGGCCTACATGAGTTGAGAACTGCAGCATCAGGATGGCTCATTAAACTTGTAATAAATTGAATTATGGGATTAAAAAAGCCTTAAGGGATTTAGTGAAGCATCCTTCGTATTGAGAATCTTCATGTGTTAAGACTGCACTGGTGGGCAAGGTGTAAATTTACCAAGTTGTGGGCTGAAGTACATGGAAAGGCAGAGAAGCTCCTGCAGCTGTGAAGTGTGTTTGGCTCTGCTATGGAGCCATCTCCCCAGCAGAGGGAGATTTCCAGCTAAACCCCTTTGCTTCTTGTGTTGCTTTACCTCAGTTCTGAATAATTCAATTGCTTTATAAATTAGCCCTGATGAGAGAGACTCTGCTGCTCCTTCTGTAGAGGAACCCTTCCCCATAGAACTCAACAATAACCTCTCACTCCTGTCCAATTCCAGCTTCTGGTAGTCCCCATGGAAGCTTTCCTTTGCTCTGTGACCTTTGTGAAGGTGTCAGCATAGAGCCACAGCCTTGTTTGATGGAGTTTTCCATAAGGGGACCTCCTTTTTCCCAAATGACAGAGGCTAATTTGTGCCACCCCATTCACTACTGATGGTTGAGGCTGATGCAGACTTTTTCTATGGTGGTTTCCATTTGTTTTCACTGTCTAGCAGCACTTTGACTTTTCAACCTTTTCCTTAAGCAGTGTAGTTTTCTGGTTCTTTGTTACTGGTCAGGAAAGTCAGCATGAAGTTAACTGATCTCCTTGCCCCCAAGATAGCATGAGAAATGGTACTGTGCAAGTACCGTGCCATACACTGAAAGTGTAAATTGAGTGTGGAAAAGTAATTGCTTCATGTTGGTGTCTGCAAGTTGGTGCATACTTGAAGACATTAAAATGAGGAATTAAGCATGAGAATTATGGCAAGTTAGACTTCACAAAGGCAGGAGCAGAACTTTGCTGGGTGAGATGCTCATGTGTACCCTGTTTAATGACTCTCTATTCCATGAAGTTTTTTCAAGTACAAGAAAAATGTTTCTGTAACATGGTTTTAAGATACACAAGGTGAATACTTCATGCCTGGCAGTGTTCAAGGCCAGGTTGGATGGGGCTTGGAGCAAGCTGCTCTGGTGGAAGGTGTCCCTGCCCATGGCAGGTAGTTGGGACTGGATGAGCTTTAAGGCCCCTTTCAACCCGAATCAGTCAGTGGTTTGAAGATGCTGTGAGATGCTAGTTCCCCAGATTACCCTTAGGTGGAGCTGTCAACTCCTGCTGCTTGTGAGGGCTGGATGAAATAAAGTGCTGTTGAAAGCCTAAAGGCTTTTTTCAGCATCACTTGTGGCAGGCTGTTTAGCATTGCAGTGATTCAGCTGCTTTCCCATACAGTGCGAGCTGTATGCCAGGTCCAGTGTTTCCTCACCCTGCTGCCACTGCTGCTCCCCTGCTTGGAAGATCCAGGTGCTTTTCGCCCTGGTCCTCCCCATTTTCTGGGGTGATGGCTCAGTTTCTGCACAATTCCTATTTGGCCTCAGCAGCTCAAATTGGAGAAAAGTATCAGTCTCCAAAGCTTGCTGCTTTTGCTGCACTGATCTTTCATCTGAGAATGGAATAAACGAGACTCTTCAACAAAGTCCTGTCCTTACCCTTTGCTGCTCACACAGTGCATGACCATCAAATGAGTAAGGAAGTCTCTAGTTAAGGGCAGAAAATGTTCTGTGAGTGGAAGGGTCATGTGGTACACTGGAGTAATTCTGGCATTGGAGATACAAGTGGTTTGGCTTACTGATGACTTTCTTCCTATCTCTCCCCACAGTGTATTTTGATTTATGGTATGTATTCCATGAACATTGTGTAGGATGGGCTCACAGATACCTGAGGCAGAGCTAGATTAGTTCATACAGTTCTCCTCTGAGCTGAGCTTCACTTCCAGCTTGCTACAGAACCTGAATGTAATGGTTTTATTAGGAGGGACCATGCTGCAGCTGGTGTTAAAAGTGTATTTTCTCACTCTCTTCTCTTGCAGGAAAAGAATGCTCAGTTGCTGGGGACAGCACAGCAGTTATTCACCCACTGCCAGGCACAGAAAGAGGAAATCAAACGTCTTTTTCAGCAGAAACTTGATGAGGTAGCCCTGATCTGGTGGAAGTGAATGCTTGTTGGTCATCTGCATGCACGTTGGTCACCTGCGTGGTAAAAACAAGACCAGAGTAGTCCCAGGTCTTCAGCCCCTGTTTTACAGCAGATCATGCTAAAGAACATGGAATCTGTATCACTCTTTGGTGCTGTTTTGTCTTCATTGTTGAAATCATTGTGTCCAGGGGCAGGGGGTGACAGACCATGAGCACCGTGGTAGTTTAGTGAAGGTTGTATTCCCTGCTGGTGGAAGGAACAAACTCTGTGTTGCCAATGCAAGTTCAGAAGAACAGAAGGAAATGTGGTTGCTCTCCACAAAAACAGTGCTCTTTTGGCTGGCAATAGATTAAAAGCCAGTTGTCAGTTTGAGTTACTGGAGCAGCAGCTCCAAGTGAGTTACTTTTGTCCTTCCTTGTTATCTCCTAGCAATGACAAAGTGCCTTGGAGAATGCTGGGGGAGTTCCTGTAAGCCACATAAGTTCTGCAGATCTCCTCAGTGTCACTTCTGAATGTGATAATCATCTGGTATTAGGATGTCAAGACCTTATTGAATGATCTCTTTCTCCTTCTCACTCTTCATTTTGTAGCTGGGAGTTAAAGCCCTAACATACAATGACCTGATTCAGGCTCAGAAGGAGATCTCTGCTCACAATCAGCAACTGAAAGAACAGACGAAACAGCTGGAGAAGGATAACAGTGAACTCAGGAACCAGAGCTTACAGCTGGTGGGTACAATGATTGTGTCTGAATAGCAGGGTGATGGTGCCATATACGTAAGGAGGACAGGTCAGGAGCCCAGTGCTGTCTCTGTCTTCAAGGGATCTTTACATCCAGCTGCCATAGCCCTTCTGTAAGAGGAAGGAATGATGGGGGAAAGAACGTAGGTGGTCCTTCTTTGATTTCCCTCTGACCAAATGCTGAGGTGACAGTTGACTCTGGCCTCAGCTGTGTCCTGTAAACAGCTAGGCCCTTGTGTATGTTCTTGCAACTGAATCTGAATCTCTCTGGCCAAGAGGTTTGTCCAGTGCTTGTTTTAACTCTTCATTATTCATCTTGGCAACTCAAACTGTTAAGGTAGGTGAGGAGGAAATGTGGATGTAGAAGTGTTAGGGAGGGTGGGTGATAACACTGCTTTTAGGAGGAACCAGGTCACATCTTGCCATGTTATGTGGGGACCACAGGTGGTGCCTGGCTTAAGCTGAGAGGAGTTTTCAGTGGGTTAAGAAGCTTCTTGCTTACATCCAGTTGGAAGGTGCCTGGCTTTCAGCTTGCACCTGGGGTGGTGTGGAGAAAGTCGTCTTTTGATCTGTTTATCCCGTGTCATTGCAGCTTAAGGCACGGTGTGAAGAGCTGAAGCTGGATTGGTCAACGTTGTCACTGGAGAACTTGCTGAAAGAGAAGCAGGCATTGAAGAATCAGATTTCTGAGAAACAAAAGCACTGTTTGGAATTGCAGGTAGAGAGCAAGAAACAAATCTAGAGCCAGCAACGTGGGGTAGCTCTTTAGCAATGGGCCAGTTAAGGGTATATGACTAAATAAGATGTTAAAAGGAGAAGAGAGATGGTTTCCTCCCACCGCAGATTAATCACTCTAGTAGAGTATTTTAGTCAACTTGAAAAAGAGGTGGATAACGTGTAAGGGAAGTAAATGCTATAACCTCATTCCTTGGTAATGCTGTGGAAGAAGGAATCATGGTTTACCATGAAGTATAATCTAAAAGCAGGTCTTGCTTGTTTGCATGTGTGCTCTGGTGTCTTGGTTCAGAATCGGTTTGCAGGCTGTCACTTCCCATAGTGAAAAGAAATTACACTCCTGTGTCTAAGAACCTTTCTTTTGCTGTGAGGTACTTTGACATGGAGTGACTGTTTCCTTCAATGACTGGCAATACTGAGTTACTCCATACTGTCTATATAGTTGGAGATGTTTTATGTTTGCATTTAAGATCTGAAACGTGTTCTCTGAGAAGCTCTGAGCCCTTACCTGTGCCTTTTGGTCACAAGCTCAGAGCAGCATCTTGAAATCTGTTCTCAAATTTCGGGTCTGTTGTTCCCAGAAATGGGGCTGCTTTTCCTGAGAAACATAAGGAGGCAAAGCTCCGTTATGTGCTAGAATTGCTGAGTGTGGTCTTTAATCATTGTCTTCCTCTTCATTTAAAGATCAGCATTGTGGAACTTGAGAAGAGTCAAAGGCAGCAGGAGCTTATGCAGCTGAAATCTTACACACCGTCTGATGAGTCCCTGTCAGTACAGCTACACAATAAAACCCATTTGAGCCGTGATCCTGAGGCTGATCATGGCAGGTTCCAACTGGAGCTGGAATGCTCCAAGTTTCCTATACCCCACATCAATGGCATGAGCCCTGAACTGTCCATGAATGGCCATGCTACTCCCTATGAAATTCACAACGCCTTTAGCAGGCCCTCTTCCAAGCAGAATACCCCTCAGTACACAACCTCTCACCTGGACCAAGAAATAGTTCCGTGTACCCCAAACCACAGCAGCAGACAGAAGGCAGACAAGATGACAAGCTTGTCCTTACCTGACTATACCAGGTTTTCCCCAGCTAAAATCGCATTAAGGAGACACTTGAATCAAGACCATGGAGTCAATGGAAAAGCAACAGCTAATGAGATACAGAGGTGAGAGTGATCCTTTCCTAGGTTGGGAAAGGAGGGGTAATTGCTTGTTTTAATTACAGTGGTTTATTGGGACTGTGGAAAAATATGTTTAAAAGTGAAGATTAATAAGCTGTTTAAAGTTTTGTTTCCAGAAACCCAGCTGATAGGGGAAATAAGCTGGTTCTGGCAGTGTCTGGAGTTTGGTACAGGACTTCCTTACAGAAGAGAAATCATTCCCTTTTGTAGTCTAATGATCCTCCATCTGTGTTCCAGAGCTGACCATGTTAAAGAGAATGGCCTTACATACCCAAGCCCTGGTATTTCAAATGGCATAAAGCTGAGTCCACAGGAAACTCGGCCCTCTTCCCCAGCAGCCTTACCAGTTGCAGGCGAGAAGGTAAGCGAGCTGCTTGTGCTCAGGTTCAGAGATGTTGCACCTGGTAGAACAAGGAAGAAGGCCACATTAGGGAATACAGGCACCCTCCTTTCTGTGCTCTGCTTGGCATGGGAAATAACAAACTACAGTACATGTGATACAGCAGAAAATTGCTGGCTGGAGGAAGAGAATACTGTGCTCATGAAAGACGTGTTTACCTCTGAGTTACTGGTTCATAGATGGACTGCACCAGTAATGCAGTAGGACTTCTTTCTGATCTGGTGTGTCTCTACTTGAACTTGAAAGTAGTTCTTTTCATACTTATAAAACTAGAAATAACAAAACATTGTCCATGTAATTGCTCCAGCCATGAATTGTATTGGTGCTTATTTCAGAGCAAGCAGGTGCCCTCTAATGAGGAGGATACCATGGAGATATTTTTGGCAACTACATTTTCTGTGTACAGAAGGCCTCAAGATATGAATTCTGCTTTTCACAGAGCTCTAACAACAACACTAGGAAATAAGCTTGCTTAAGGCATCATTTTCCTTATGTTTGGGGCCAGCATTAGCTTGGATTTACTTACTTCTGTGCTGTTGGATATTGGTAATAAAGCTGCTCCATGCATGCCCTATCTTTGCTATATAGTCATTGCTATTCATCCTGTAATTCTTTAAAAGGGGGAGGGGATATAAATGAGCAGGTTGCAGGTAGTTTAAAAAGTCTTTTAGTAACAGCATGTGGTTAAGAATGTTCCTTTTTCTTTTGCATTTCAGGTTTTGAGAGAGAGAACCTCTGTGAGTAATGGAGAAACTATCACCAGCTTACCTATCAGTATTCCTCTCAGCACAGTGCAGCCCAATAAACTCCCTGTTAGTATCCCTCTGGCCAGCGTAGTCCTACCTAGCCGTGTTGAGAAGGTGGTGAGTAAGGGATTGTCAACACTTTCCATCCCTAACTAAAATCACAGTGGGGAGTAAGGGGGTGCTGTGCACCAGAATCCTTAGTGGGCTGTTAATCTTGCCTGTGATGCTTCGGGGGAGGCTGCTGTTGGGATGCATCCTCTTCTTGGCTCTTGGTCATTCTGTAGGTTTTTCCTCTCATGTGACTGTGGGGTGGTGGTGTTTGCCAGGAAGGAAAGGAAAGGACCTGCCACAAGTGATCCTTGTCTTAAATGTCCAGCTGGGTGGAAGAGGCACAGAATCTGAGAGTTTATGGCAGTGAGAGAATCGCACCTGTCAGTTTGTTTTTAACCTCTGCCTTCTTGCATGGCCCTGGGAGACAAATTCTTCTGCCTCAGTTTGGTCATCCTAAGGCTGTCTATAACAGGATGAACTCGAATAGCGTCTTGAGGCTGCAATACCTAATGTGTGAGTGACAGCTCTGGAGCAGCAGAGCAGACAGAGAACTTCTGGGGCATCGCTTTTTGGAATCCTCCTAAGTCTGTACCACTCAGTGGGAGAGGAGTTTAAAACAGCCTGGTCCAGTTTCTTCCAGGTGTTTGTCACTTAAGTGGTACAACAGAGAACTGAGAAGCGTTTGCTCCATTATCTTTTTCCAGCTGAAGACTTGTAGCAGAACTAGAGCCTGCCCAGCTGTGTGCAGAATCTGTGTGTCCTCAGAGACAGTGTTAGTTAGCACTGGGTGATGTCTTTCATTTTGGCATAGTTTAATCAGGCAACCATACCCCAGTCATTCTGCCTGCTTTAGGAAAACATTGCTTGTGTACCAGAGAACACAGCCCGATGCATTCCATGTTCACTTTAAGGTTGTTTTGGGGAACTTCGTGTGCACTGGCTTGGAGAAGTGGTACAACCATTTGCTTCCTTTCTGGCTGCTTGTGAAGCAGTGAACTCTGATTGCAATGCTGTCCTGAGTCTAAACTTCCTGGGATGATAAGCCTGCGCTCCCTCTATCTGCATGGTATCTGCTGTGTGCTAGATACTGTTGCAGTATAATTAATCCCAGTATTTATTTTCGTCCTGTAATATGCTGTCAAAATAAGCAAAATCTGGGACATTTAGAAAGCAGAAGCACTTGGTCGATGTACCATTGCATGTGAAATTGGCTTAAACTGTTGACTTCTGAGTATACTTCCTGTACTAAAACGCCTGTTTCTCTCCCCAGAGAAGCACACCTAGCCCAGTTCACCAGAGTAGAGACTCATCGACACTTGAAAAGCAGATTGGTGCTAGTTCTCATAATGGCGTAAGCAATGCTGCTGGAAACAAGCCACTGGCTTTGGCTACCTCAGGTAACAGCCTTACCTACATGCAGGTGCCCTGTCTGTAGGGACAGCACCCCCGAGCGTTTCTTGTCAGGTCACTCCATGCTAGAGAAATGTGGGGTTTGTAACCAGACTTAGATGCATTCTAAAGGAATTGGTCTGATGTGCCTTTAACTGAACTGCAGCTTCTTGCAGTGTACATTAATAATTGCCTTTTGCAGATTCTTCTATGTGGATTAAGAGGTTCCTACCTTTAGGATGTGGCAAACCAGTGAAGTTTTATGTAGCTCTGCTATGAGCTGATGATCTGGCTTTAGAAGTTTCATTTTCCAGAGTGAGGTTTTAATATCAGAATCAATTTTGTGATGCAGGTCACACTGATGCCTCGTGATCAGTTGTAAAGGCACAAGTATCTGGGTAGGAAGAAAGGTTGAATGGGAGAGGATAGACACACCTTGAGTGCAGACACTGCTTCTGAATTTGCTCATCTGATGAAATTGTGGCCTGTAGTTATTCAGGATATGGCAGTGTTGTGGACCAGGAAAAGTAGGCTCTAGCATCCAGAAGTTACTCCCTCATCAGAAAGCGCATGTATTCCTGATGTTTACAACCTCAAGGGGCTTGTATTGTTTCTGGCATCTGTTTTGCAAAGGAGGGCTTGGCTGCAGTTCTCTCTACAACCAATGAAGTATTTAAAAACCCGTTTGTTATAAACCAACACCATGTTTGCTTCTCCCCCTTCCATTTAGACAGCCCAGAGACAGGCCTTAGTAGAGCACTGAACCCATTTATGATACACAGTGACAAATACTTCATTCGCTTTCCAACCTTCCTCTCGTGGCATTCTTTGCCATAGTGTCTCTGAAGATCTCCTGTCACTTCCTTGGCCACAGCCTTTTGTTTAACTTAGAGAAGGAAGTTAGCTGTATGGATGACCACATCCCTTCTTTTTTTGGGGAAGGGAACAGACTGAATTTGGCTATCGATTTCCTTGACAATAGGATGGAGCTGAGAGTAGAGAAGCCCTGATTTCAAGAGGTGTAATAGTTGGGCTTACACTTGAATTCCCTTTTAAAGAAGAGGTAGAGCACAGGATATCTTTACATAGCCCATGAATTTTCCTGAACTGGCAAAAGAGTAGAGCAAGTCGTGAATCCCTAACTGAAGTCACCA
This sequence comes from Agapornis roseicollis, assembly GCA_002631895.1. Taxonomy (NCBI): domain Eukaryota; kingdom Metazoa; phylum Chordata; class Aves; order Psittaciformes; family Psittacidae; genus Agapornis; species Agapornis roseicollis. The sequence continues at coordinate 58,446 of NDXB01011946.1, forward strand.
GTCCACAGAGCCACGTTCTCAACTGCGCTGTGTAAAAAGCAGCTTTGAGTTTCCTGTGTCTGCTGATCTGGAGGTAGAGCTGAAACCACTCCCAGTCATCCCAGAAACCTAGCACTGTGAACTGTCGCTCAGCAGAAGCAATGATGTATACTTTCCCTTCCAACAGGTTTTTCTTACTCTTCTGGCTCCGTGGCAGTCAATGGAAATCTTACAAACAGCCCAGCCCATCTTAACCATAGTGTTGATCAGGCAGCTCTGGACGACTCTGGGAGTCTGTTTAACTCAGTAGGGTCTCGGAGTTCCACTCCACAACATCCTTTGCTAATGATGCAGTCAAGGAACTCTGGGCAAAACTCCCCTGCTCACCAGCACTCAACAAGCCCCAGGTTAAATGGCACATCCCAGAGCCTGGTAGGGGTATTGCAATATGCAGATGCTCAGAAGATGTTTGCCGAAGGAACAAAGGGGGATCTTCAGTCTGATGCAGCGTTTTCAGATCCTGAGAACGAGGCCAAGAGAAGAATCATCTTTACAATCTCTCCTAATACAGGACATGTAAAACAATCCCCTTCCAACAAGCACAGTCCTCTGCCCACGAGCGCTCGGCTGGACTGTGGCCAAGCACACGCGCAGGATGGGAAGAAGCGAGGCCGGCGGAAGAGATCCTCCACTGGGAATCTCAGCGGGAACTCCGGGGTCTCCCCTAAACGCAAATCCTTACCTACTGTGTCTGGACTCTTTACACAACCGTCAGGTTCACCGCTCAATATCAACTCCATGGTAAGGGCAGAAAGGAAGAGCTCTAGCAAGAGAGAAGGGCTTGGGGAAGGCTCTTGGAATTGGGAATTCAGCTATTCTTTGGTGCCCTCCCAGGCTCTTATAGTAGCTAGACCTGGTGTGAAGAGCCTGTGTGAAAATGGCCCTTCTGAGAGGCCAGGGAATTGCTGAAAAGTTGGGGAGCTGTTTCTATACAGGGAGAACATCTTCAAGGAGTTCTTTGCTGACAGAGCATTGAAAATTAAAAGTAATAATCTTCCCTTTGGATGCAGACCTTGTTTCTGCAGTGATGTTGGTTTTTCAGGCTCTAGGTTAAATATTTTGAAAATAGTTTAAACTAAGAGTGACTAAATAGCTTCTGAGTGCCAGAAGCATATGGCATTCTTGCATAATTAAGCCATCTATGCACATTGTGTTCATCTGGTCCTGCGGTGGTAGTTTGAGAAGAAATGGGATTACCCTGTGTTTTCATTTCTGTGTTAAAAAACAAGAAGCAAAGAGTGAAAATTAGCTGGTTTTTTGCTATATTCAAGCTTTCATCCCAGGTTTCAGTGCAGGATGGTGAAGAGCAGCAGTGCTAAACAAGCAGCTGTTGCCATATCCTAAACCTGAGCAAGTTAAGCCTGGTTTTAATACCCTTAGTAAGATGCTTTGTTTTTAAAGGGATACTCTCATCTGTAACTGCTTTCTTTCCTTCTTATCCAGGTCAATAACATTAACCAGCCTTTAGAAATAACAGCCATTTCCTCTCCTGAAAACTCCCTGAAGAACTCTCCTGTTCCTTACCAGGACAATGACCAGCCCCCGGTACTGAAAAAGGAAAAGCCCCTGCTTCAGACCAATGGCGTTCATTACTCCCCTCTAACATCAGATGAAGAGCAGGGATCTGAAGATGAGCACAACAGCAGCAGGTGAATACCCAGGGATAGGTTTCAGTATGGGATTTCTCTGGGAGGTGATAATGGTGCTCTAAATGGAGAGGTGTGCTAAGCTGCCTTTGTTCCCTTTGCTTGGAGGCTGATTCCATTATGCCAAGCCTCTTATGTGGCTGAAACTGTGAATAGGGAAGGTATTTAGGAAGTAGTGCTTGAATGTGGGAGTTGTTGCTGTGTTTGCAAGGCTGGCAGCCTGGCCTCAGAAGGAATTAGTGTAGAAATGCATTTTTACTACACTGCTCTGTGGCAGTACTGAGGCTGTGTTTGTAATCTTTAACTATGGGTCTGTCTCCTGCTTACTCCCAGTTTCAGCTTGATTCCAAACTCTTTACTTCCTGCCCCAAACTGCTGGTTGATACATTGCTTGCAAACTGATTATTCATCACCCTTTGCCTGCCTGGGGGGTGCAATTTTTTCCTTGTTTAAGGTACTGGAAAAGCAACCACTTTTGTAGAAACAGGAGCAACAGCCTGCTTTTGTTGTGAAAGAAAAGCAACAGTGAAGTGCTCCAAACGTGCACTAATCTTGGCAAAGCACAGGAATTCTGTAATAGCTTCTACTTAAAGTTTGTGGTGGATTTTTTTTAATGCTCCTTTAGTAACATAGAGCTATCTAGATGACCTGTCTTTTTGTACTCTAATCAACTGTTAAGTCATGAACATGTGGAAGACACGTTACGAGAGCAGATGTGCAACACAAGATCTGCAGTGAGTGCTGTAATCTTTTTCTTTTCCCACTAGAATTGAGAGGAAAATTGCAACAATCTCACTGGAAAGCAAATCTCCACAGAAGACTGTTGAAAATGGTAGGTGTGAGGAATGTTAGTTGTTGTAATGGATGGGCTTGGGCATGGGTGTCTGACTCTGACTGAAGTTGTCAGTAGCAGGAGTTCCTGTGCTCTGTGCTGCTGAGCAGAGTGCAGTTCTGCCAGGGCAGATTTACACATTTGGGATTAGTTCTTTCAGTAATCACAAGTCCCCAAAGCTCTGACCAGGGTTTTTCACTGACTGAGGGTTTGGGGAGGGATCTGTAACACAAAGATGAAGGAAGAAGTAACTCAGCATCCCATGTGCCATCAAGTTTAGTGAGGAGACATGGGTAGAAATCTGGGACACGATTTCCCTTGGCTGGGGTAAATCAAAGATTTTAATGGCTTGAACCTGCCCCAGGGGAGACTGAGCTGAGCTCTGAGGCAGAAGCTCTTCCCTGTGAGGGTGCTGAGGCACTGCCACAGGGTGCTCAGAGAAGCTGTGGCTGCCCCATCCCTGGCAGTGCTCAAGGCCAGGTTGGACATAGGGGCTTGGAGCAGCTGCTCCAGTGGAAGGGGTCCCTGTTTGTGCAGGGGTTGGAGCTGGAGGAGCTTTAAGGTCTGTGATTCTCAAACTTCCTCAGGGCATTAAAGTAAATTTGAAGACCTTTAAGGTGACTTCCCAAATATTTCTGCCTTTGGATCCCAAACAGAATTACAGACTGATGGAATGTGTGTTTGAAAAATTAAACCCCTCTTCTTGCTGAGCAGGTTCAGGGAATGATGGGGTTTGACATTTACAACTTTTCTCCCAAACTAGGTGGCAGCTTAGGGGGAAGGAAACAAGCACAAAGCAACGAGAACATGAATAGCAGTAAATGGAAATCTACTTTTTCACCAATATCTGACATCAACCTGACCAAAACTACAGACAGTCCCTTGCAGTCGGTTTCATCTCTGAGCCAGAACTCGCTGTTTGCCTTCAGGCCTTCCACTGAGGATAGCTTTGCCATGGATGCCAAGATCACGGCACATCCCAGGAAAAGCATTGCCATGCCCTCCTCTGGGGCGGATGGGCTCAGCCCCAGTACAAACTCCACTAATGGCTTTCCATACAATGGTGGACTGTCAAGTGACATGGGTTTACACAGCTTTATCGATGGTGCTTCTCTTCCACATAAGGCTTCAGATGTGACGACTTCCAACTGCACCCTGGGTTTCCAGTCACAGAGAAGCAAAGATGTGGGGCTATCAGAAACGAATCCTTTCTTGAACAAGAGGCAACTCGAAGGCCTCAGCAGCACGAAAGGAGAAGACTTAAATCGGGCAGGGGTCAAAGGCAAAGACATCAGCGACATCAGCATCCGCACTGGGGGTTCTGCAGACAAAAACTCTTTGCAGCATAACGGAAAGGTTGGCAAAGGACGGGACCGAGATGTGGAGTTTAAAAATGGCCACAACCTTTTCATTTCTGCTGCTGTTTCCTCTGGTGGCCTTCTGAATGGTAAAAGCCTTTCTACTGCTGTTTCTTCAGCAGGCAACCCAGCATCTTCTGTTCAGACGCACCATCCTTTCCTAAACACTTTGACCACTGGATCACAGTTCCCCCTCGGCCCCATGGCCTTGCAAGCAAACCTCAACTCGGTGACAAACTCCTCAGTATTGCAGTCCTTATTTAATTCAATGCCAGCTGCTGCCAGTCTGGTCCACGTGTCATCAGCTGCAACCAGACTGACTAATTCTCACACTATGGGGAACTTCTCTCCTGGGGTTACAGGTGGAACAGTTGGAGGTAGGCAGAACTCTTTCTCTGGTATAAGACAGGGCATAAAGGAAAGTCTGACACTGCCTCTCCAGGGGTGAAACCCTTTCATTTCTGCAGGATGTGGATCAGATCTGTCCCACATAACCAGTCTCCTCTATCTCTCGGAAATGCTAGGATGAGTTCAGTTCCCCACAGTGAAATCTCATGAGCTTTGTCTACTAGATGAGCTTGTTGTATCACCTTTAATGAAACAATACACCCAGACTTTGTGATTTCATAATGTATGCTTGTTCAGATGTTGCTGTGTTGGAACCAGCTTGGGTCTGCCTGCAGGTAAAAGATTTAACTTGTCCTGGTACCAAGTTGGGGATCTCTAACTTGACAACTTGAGTAAAGGTTGAGATTAGGCCTTGACTGGAATTAGCATGATCCAGGAAGAGCAAAACATCAGTGCCTCTTCAGAGGAGATGGTGTTGGGAATTGCGTAGCATTCTGGCTCTTGAATGGACATGAAGAGCATTTCTTTGCCAGGAAGGGCAATGCCATATGCACCTTGCACTTCTGGGATTCTGCACAGGCTTGGCTTCTGTGGCCCAAACTGGAGACAAGCTGGCAGGACTAGAAGATAGTCTGAACCTGCCATTACTAAGTGTCCAAGGCAGTTTTATTTACCTGTCCATAATCATTCAGGCACCATGTCGGGAAATCCTAACTCTCACATCTCTCAGCACGTAGATTTGCTGGAAATACAATCTCCCCTCTGCTTTCCTGTAAGTGGGAAAGCAGGAGGGTGGGGAGGGAAGAGCAGCAATTTGAGTCTCCAGATAAACAACTCTAAAGACCACGTAATCTCATCAAAAGTCTACCTGTGTGGTATAGAACTGACAGTTCTTGGGTCTGACCATTTTTCCTCGTGGCATTTAGAGGTTGGCAGTAGGAAAGGTAAGTGAACTCTTTTGTACCTCCTGGCCTGCACCATTATCTCTCATTGCTTGCTGCCTTCTCATGCTGCATATTTTTGTATGGGGCTGTAACTATTTTGATTTTGCTTTTTTTCTTTTTATTTTTCTTTTTGGTTTTGTTTCTCTTGTCACTTGAGACTGTACAAAGCCCATCTGTTGAAGCTGAGTTTTTCTCTCCTGTTTGCAGGTATTTTTAACCATGCGGTGCCTTCTGCCTCCTCTCCTCATCAGTTTGGAGCCAGTTTCAGCAGCAGTGCTGTCTCTAGCAGCACAGTGCTAAGCTTAAACCCTCTGCAGGCTGTTGCCAGCACCTCATCCTCATCCTTCCCACCCCCTTCCTCTAATTTAGTAACATCTAGTGAGACTAGATCTGCTCAGCACCTCAACAGAGCGCCAGTGCAATCTGTTTTCCATTCCCCTCCTAACGTTTCATTGCCCCCACCTCCTCCATTGCTCGCTTCTAACTCCGAGCCTGCGCTTCTGCAGAACCTGCCATCCATCCCACCTGGTGAAGCCTTTTTGCCACCTTCTTCTGCTGCTTCTGTCCAACCTGCTAACGCTTCTTTGTCTATTAAGCTAGCTTCTCTCCAGCACAAAACCTCCCGCCCCTCCTTTACAGTCCATCACCCGCCTCTGCCCCGTTTGGCGCTGGCACAGTCCGCGCCCATGATCACGCAGTCCAACGCTGCTGGCACGGCCGCTCTGTGGGTCACACTTGGCATGCAGCCTCCTTATGCTTCGCACCTTTCTGGGGTTAAGCCACGATAAAGAGCTTGCTTAGCTAACAGTTCTTATTTTGTAAGGTAAGGCTAGATCAAACGCAAGAGGAGTTTTGTACGAGATGCTGAATGATGCTGCTTGCTTTTCAGAGAGAGGTTGGGGATGGGCTCTGGGAAAGAAAAACCTCTCCAATGTGGGAAGCAAATGATCTGGTGGCAGAGGATGGAGAGTGTTCATGCTCTCTGTTCTGGGAGTCAGGATTTCTCGACAAGGAGTGCTCACAACAGTATCTCTGGTCTGTCTTGTCTGACATGAGGATTATGTTCAGGTTGAGAGCATGTCATGAAAATGTTTATTTTGAAGATCAGGAATCAAGAGGAAATGTCTATTTTTTAAGTATGGTTTTATACAGTTGCTGGAAGTGGTTGTTGCCTGTTCCCCCCTCCCTTCTTGCCTTCCGACACAGACTGTTGCATCTCCCCAAGTCCATGTCCGCAGAGCGTTAGGCTGCCTGGTGGTGCTGCTTTGTGACTCTCTGTGGCAATGTGGTAGTCTTGGTTTTACTGCCACTCAATAACAACTGCTCGGAATGATCACAGAGTTAAATCTCTGGTTCACGAGCTGCAGCTCTCTCTTGCAGAGCAAATGCACTGGTCTTGCATCGCACTTGATGTGCCCCCCGCATCAGTGGCAAACACAACCACAAGTAGCAAAGGGTTGTGATTTATCGGTGTGCTACCGCTTCATTGGACTTGCCTGCAAGGGCTGAGAGCCACCAACACCCCACATGCTCTATTTATCCTCACTTGGCAATCACTGGCTTACTGAGTACACTGGGAATGAGAACACAGGGAATGTTCAGGGTTAACTGTGCTCCGTGCTTCATAAAGGCAGGGGTCACAGAAGGCAGGAGGGGTTCTGCAGACTATGTGCATTTTTACTGAAGCAGGTATTTAAATGTCTTTAGAGCAACTCCAGAATAAAGTGCACCACTGCAGAGTTGGGTACTGTTAATGGAAATCCTTGTGGCATCCTGATGTAACAGCTTGTGCTTGCAAAGTGAAATCGGTCTGTTAGGCCCCAGGGCTTGCTCCGTGCTTTTCTTGTAGGTCTTTATATGTCGTTGCTGTTCTCTGATACTAAAGCTACGTACGATTTATGATTGAATACTCTTTGCCACTTATAAAGCATATGACTCAATTACAATATATACCTGAGAGATTCCTTTGACTGTGCCTTGTCTATAGTGTCTTCATCACCAAATTGCTCCACAGACACAAACAAATCCTCATTAGGCTTTTGTGAGGCATGTAAGTATTAATTCCTCCTTCTGTACAAGGAAGTGAGGCTGAGTTTTGAGTAACGTGGTCCCTGCGTACCAGCAGAGAGCAACAACATGATGTGGAAGGGGCTTGAAAGACCCTGAATAGAAAGGAGATGGGGGAGAAGGGGCAAGGAGGGGTTTGTATCTGTGAGATTCAGGTGAGAACAGCGTGAAAGCCTTGTGCTGAAGCAGTTGTCTCACCTGGAACTGAGGTTATACTGGGCTAGACTCTGCCATTCATGTGATGGGCCCTGTCACAAGATGGTTCTGAGCAAAATAAGCAAGGCACAAGTGACGTATGGAGCAAAGTAGCTGGCTGACAAAGGTGGCCTGTGGAGCAAAGCAGCAGAAATATTGCTGCCAGGAGATGGTGTGTGACAGATGGTACCATAGCTGTGGCCCTGCTCTGTGTGACTCGAACGTAGGTCAAATACTTGAGCAGTTCATTGACTTTGGTGTGATTACTGTGCTCAAAGTCCTTGGTGAACCAAGGCTGAACTCTGGGACTGGGGGCTAAACTGCTCTGCTTCTCTCCCAGGGTAATACAAAATGCAAAGCAGATTAGTGTGTGCTAGGAGGAGTCCCCCCAAAGTCCTTCCTGGGAAGACAGAGTTCAATGTGCTTACACTGCTCAAGGCCAGGCTGGACAGGGCTTGGAGCAAGCTGCTCCAGTGGAAGGGGTCTCTGCCTGTGGCAGGGGTTGGAGCTGGAGGAGCTTTAAGGTCCCTTCCAGCCCAAACCATTCTATGAAAGCTTAATATCTGCTGTGGGGCCATGTGTTGCTCCTGGAGGCATCTTTTGTGTCTAAGTGCAGTTGGGACAAGAGTTGCTCCTCCTTTGCTGGCTGGCAAGGCCTTGGAGCAATGTAGAAATGATTGACACATCTAACACATGGGAGAGTTTTGTCTTTTATTTAGATGAGTCTCTTCCTCTCCTCCTGTTGTGCAGGTAACTAGGATTTCTACCTCAACCCAATGTGACCTATGCAAGGACAACGTGGACCAACTTCACTCGGCTTCCACTGAAAGGTGCTCACCTGGCCTGTGCAGGGGTTTCTACTCTCTTACTACTGGACAAAATAAAACCATAAAAAGACCTAAACGACAGAGAAAAGATTTACTGTGAATCTGAGTTAAAAAAACAGAAAAAAAGACAAAAAAAAAAGAGGCAAAAGAAATGCTTAAAGCTCCAGTTTGTATTGTTGATAGTTTAGATAAAGGTATTTATCTTTTTTTTTTTTTTAAAGTGAAACCAATTTTGACTTATTTTATTCCACCTAGAATCATAAACACAACTTCTTAAATGTTCTGATTAATAAAGGACTGGCACACCAGCAGAGATGTAAAGAGCCTCCTCTCGGTGCTATTTCACCCGTCAGAACTGTGCCTCTAGTTTGAATCCTTGGTGCTGAATTTGGAGGGTTGAGCAATGCCAAACCCAGTTCTCAGAAGGGTCTGCAGTTTATTTACTCACCTTGCTCTGTTCATATGCCAAAAGCCATCTGGTTTGCAGCAGTGGGAGCTACAGAGAGAGGCAGGCTTCTAACTAAAGCTGTGTTTTAATTGGGACTGTTAACTGAGGGGGGGGGGGTTAACTGTGTTCATTACCAACCAGAACTCGGGCTCGCCTCTGGAGTGGCAGCTTAGAGTCCCTGGGGTGGCCCAGGTGAGCTCCACCAGCTCAGGCACCTCTGAAAGGAGGAATCCCAGGTCCTTCCCCATTCAAACTACTTCACTACAACACCATTTGGCGTTGCTGGTGGCACTCAAGTCACTGTGAATTTTGGTAGCTAGTCTGGTACCTTGTTTTGGGATGTCGTTGGCATATGAGCAGGGTGTGTGATCACTGGTATTGGTCAGCCCCTTGCTACAACGTTGGGAAGACTGAACATAGGGCTTCTGTCCTGGTGCAGGTAGCAGATTTTCTCAGCTTGCTGGTTTTTGTTCCAAGTACAATGTATTTTGTTAATAGGGTTTTGATACTTGAGTCAGAAATGGATCAGCCGTGTACATTGATGGACAAAGTGCATTTGGCTTTTGTATTTCCTTGCTTTTAAGTAGGTCTAAATGGGAGTTCACAAAAACACCCCGCTCTCGCCTACGTGCTGCCACACGATCCAACTGGTGCAGTTCTTGTATTGTGACTTGGTGTTCTGTGTACAGAAAGGGCTGCTCCGAGCAGCAGCTGTATTTTATAGAGATGTGATGAGAAAAATATAAATTTCATATACTTTTATTTCATTTATTTTTAGATTGTACAATGCACAGTAAACGTGTAGGAACTTATTTATTCGAGTGCACAAAGGGAGGAGGAGGAGGATCCATTCAGTAGAGATCACACTGGGCTGTGGTTCAGACTGGACCAGGTACCACTAAAGGAAACTACAGTCAAAGAAGGGGAATTGCAACAGCAAAATGATGTTTAGGCTTCGGGGAACATCTTCTTGCCAGGCCTGTGCTCCGAGGGGCAGCCCTGACTTCTCTGCATCCGAGTGCTCACTGTCCTGGAGTCCCATCCGGGTCGGTAGTGCTCCATGCGGAATTTCCCACCATGCAGTTGGGCATTGCCCTCAGCCTTGGGCTCTGCCAAGGCCGGAGCATCCCATGGTCACAAAGAACATGTTCCTTGCTGCTCAACTCCTGCCTCAGGGTTTGAAGTCAGCACGAGACCTCTGCCCTGCACACTCCCTTGCGTGCTCGCTCCTGCTGCCTGGCTCCATGAGGAACGGCTGCGAGCGCCGTGCTGCCGTGGTCCACAGTGGTCCTTGAGCTCTCCAGGCTCCTGCAGGTTTCAGTGAGGCCCTTTCCTCTGTACCTCATCCCTGGCAATCTTAGGAGAGGTGTAGGACAAAGTGCAGTTATTCTGTTGATTCCCAAGTGTGTCTTCCATAGGCATCCTTTGTGCGTGGAAACTGTTGATCCGAGCGCGCCGCCTTACTCGCTGGAAAGGAAGGGATTGATAGCCCTGGAAATTAGGGACCTTTTGGAATCGTTTTCTGCTTTGCATGTGGGAGAGGACGTGACAGCGATGCGCCCTGCTGAGTTCCTAACAGTGAGATGGAAACCTGGAAAAGGGCAAAGATGCTCAGAGGGTGAGAGCTGAGAAGCATCCGGTAGCTTCTAGTAGAAGCCGTACACAGTTTATGTCCTGGAATCCAGGAAGACAATGTAACCCAGATGTTTTGCAGCTGGGAGTTGGGCAGCTCCAGCTTCGTCCAGCTCTTTGGGTGACGGGGAGTTGCAGAGCTGCCTTAGCATCCTTCCCAGCAGCAGCAGAGTGCTCAGTCTCCGAAGGCTTGAACGTGGTAGGCTGTGCCCGAGCAATTGCTGGAGGGGCAGCGGCCTTAATTTTGTCTCCCCCCCCCACCCCCCCATCATTTATATCCCTGCTGAGGAAGATGAGGAAACCCAAGCTTTTAATTGCTGCTTTTCAGATCCTTTTCTGAAAAGGGACCAGGATGCGGTGTTCCTTGGACCTTCCGTGCTCCCCTTCAGCTTCGCCCTGAGCTTCACAGCAATGCAGCAGTCGGTGGCTGGGGAGCAGGATGGAACCGTCAGGCATGGTTACACCTGGCATTGAGTTACTGCGTTGTGGGGCAGCTACAAGCTAAAGCCTTGTAGTAATCCCCACTGGGATGTGCTTCCAGGAAGGTGCCCGATGAGGTAACGCTCATGGGGAGCAGTGCTCAGATGGGAACCAGGCGAGTGCAGGTTCTGGGACTGATGTCTTCAAGTTGTGTTACCCGAGAGATGCTGCCAAGGGATCTGTGGGGTTGTCTTGGGCACTCGCTCATCTTTGGCTTTGCCATAATCCTGGCCAAGTTGAACCTGTTTCCTCTCCGTGTGCAAAAGGGGAGAGCATTTCTCTTGCTGTGGGGTTGCCGAAGGAAGAGCTTTGAGCTGTTAAGACCCGATCCGGATGGCTACAAGAATCAGGCCCTTGTGACCCTGCTGTGGGGATGCTGTGCCAGAGGTCCAGAACCTGTTTCCAATCACTGGAGATACCTGTGAGAAGTCAGAGGAATCCCTTCTGCGTGACCACATCCTGCCGGCTCCGCTCCTTCCGTGGCTGTCACACGAGGGCCTTCTCCTCCGTGCCACTGCTGCCAGGGCCTTGGCAGGAAGCTCCAATACAGCTTTCCAAGAGGAAAGAGGGAACTTCCTAAGCCTGCGCCCGCTGCTGCCTGGCAGGAGCCAGCCCTGCTCTTGTCTGTGCATTTGCTGCCTCTGGCTTGGGTCTTGGTGCACCGGGATCCACCAGGCTGGGAGGCTCCAAGGGCCCCAGATCCCAACGTGCTCTTTGCTGGGCATTCATCGCTCAGCAGCGGGTCCTCCATTAGCCAAGGGATGAGGGGCACCAGCAGCCCCAGGGCTCTGCTTTTCAGGTAGAGGAGGGAGAAGGTGGGAAGGTGTTGCTGGAGGATGTAAGGGAAGGGGGAGCTGCCAGCATCAGGGAATGCAGCGCATCCTGGATTTACATGGCACCACCTCCAGCTGGTTTCTTCCAATGGCAGGGCCTCGTGTCTGCCTGACCAGAGAAACCCAAATACCTTCTTGTGCTTCCATTCATCTCCTTCCTTCCTCATGGCAACAACCACTTTATCTTCTGGTGCCCGGGTTGTGCTCACCCTGCTGCTGGCTGGGGTTGGGCTGAAGCTGGATCCGCCTGGGCCAGGACTGGCTGGTGCCTATGGGGATGCAGTCAGCTTGTAGGGACTGACCCTGTGCTTGCACCTACGGTCGCTGATGCACCCGGGCCAGGAGGTCGCATCACTGGAACGTAAAGGGAGCCGCTGGTCACTGGGTTTGTGAGTCAAGAGCTTTCAGATCCCCAGGGCTTGACAGTGCTCAGCCCTCATCTCAGCCTTGAGTCGCTTCCTTCTTTAGCCCAGCTTATACTGGAGCAGGGAACTTCTCTGTTTGAAGTCGGCCGAGCAGGGAGGTTTCAGGCTTGGGGAGCTCTTCCTTGGCATCCGAATCACGTTTCAGAGTGCTCCAGCATCCTTGGCCACGGGGCCGGGTGTGCATAGGTGCCTTCAGGAGGTTCCTTTGGAGAGGTTTGGTGCCACTTCCTCAGCCTCCTCCTTTAGGGGCTGGGGGAGGTCTTTAAAGGTCCCTTCCAACCCAAACTCCTCCCTGACTCTCTGTATCTGCACTGGTTGCTGGGTCTGGGGGCCGGGGTCGCCTCCAGGCACCAGCATGGTTTGATTTGGAGGGGAGTTTGTATTTAGAAGCAGCCTCTGCTCCCCAGACCTGTTCTGGTTTCCACTTGGAAGAGCCCCAGCAGAGGAGCGGCTGCAGGGCAGGGGGAGCGTGCGCAGGTGCGGAGCTGGCATCTGCCATGGGCTAGAATCCATCATGGAACAGCGAGGGTTGGAAAGGAGCCTCCAATCACCCCGATCCAAGGCCCCTGCCGTGAGCAGGGTGATGGTTTCGGGGCTGTGCTGCAGCTCATCTCCTCCGAGGCTCTCCGTGCTCTTCATCACCCTATGGGGACACTGGCACAAGGCCCTGTGGGACCTGAGCCCTTGCTCTGCCGGCGGCTCCCAGCCCTGCTCCAGGAGCTGCTGGAAGAGGAGGCTCAGTTCTTGGGCTGCTGATGCTGACTCCCCTCCATGGTCCTTCCTTCCTCAGCTGGTCTGGAGCTGGTGCTCATCACCCCCAGGCACGGTACCAACGCTGCTTCCCCAGCCCGGGCTCACTGTCCCTTCCCAGGGCAGAAGATGCTCCTTGAGACTGATGGGATGGGATGGGAGGAGGCTTTGGTCGATCAAGTCCTAGGTACAACCCCTTCCTGTGCTGAATTCAGTCTTCTGATACAGGGTTTGGAAACCTGAACATGATGTGATGGGTGTGCTTATGTCTTGGAAGGACTTACCCCAACCCTCCCAGCTCTTGACTCATTCTGCTTGCCTTGTTTTGCCTGAGCCAGAAGCACAAAGAGGATTAAGTGATGGGAGCTCCAAGTAGATGCTTCCTTTGGGGAAGGCGTGGATGTTGCTGCAGTGGACGGCAAGCCAACGATTCAGTGCTCCGGTGGTTTTGGGAGCTGTCCTTGCAGCCCTGAGGAGCCATCACAGGAAGGCGTTGGGAAGCTCAGCTCTGCGCTCCCTCGAGGAGTTTTCCACTTCCTACGGCTGTTCCAGAGGTTTTTTTTTCCTCCTTTTTGCTTTGCTCCACAGCTTGCGTGTCAGGTTTCCACTGAGCGAGGGATCGCCGCTTCTGAAGGTGGTCTTTGTGCCGTGGTTTATTTATCCTTATGCATTATAAATACAGACGCATTTAGACTGAGTAGTGCAAGGAAAGACGGGAGCCTCAGGGTGTCCACCTGGGACCCAAACTAAAGGGAGACATTTCTGCAGTGCGTTTGCTCTTTGTGACCCCCTTTCTGGAGCTTTCCTTGGTTAAAGCCAAAAGCGCATCCCAAAGCGCCGGGTTTCGGGATGCGACCCCGGACCTTGCCCTGGTGGGGACCCCTTGGTTTGCTCGAGGCGCAGCCGCTCGCGGTGCCGGTGCAGCCCCATCCCTTTGGGGGGGGGGGTTGGGGTTGGTTGTGGAGCTGGGGAGGCGGAAGGGGCTGAGCCATCCCTTTGTAACCTGCTCCTCTGAGCAGCGATGGGGCTGAGGTGAAACCCCAGCTCTTCAGGTCTCTGCTCTGCTTCAGGGTGGCAGGAGAGAGAGCCTGCCTGCACCGAGTGGGCCTTGGGTAGGGAAAGCAGGAGATGAGGAGGTTGCTGTTGCTCAGGAATTGATTCGTACACTTTTAACTACTAATGAAATCCATTTTGCAGTGGGTTTTTTAACACCCCCCCACCCCCATTTTCTTAGGGCAGTGATAATGGGATGTTTCCTAGTGAATAGGAAGTAGTTTCTATCATTTTAGTTCTATTAAATTTAATTATTTAAAAGTCAAACTTCCCCTAATTTATCTTTTTATTTTGTTGTTGTTGCTGTTGTTGTTGGAGTTTTGGTTTATACCCATCACTTGTCCTGGCATTCCTTTCATTCTTCCGTAGAACTAGGATGAATTCTGCTGTGTATATATGTATGTATAATATATATATTTCCACCCTGCCTTTCTAATTCTCCCCAATGTAAGAGTTAGGGGTTTTTTTCTTTCCCCCCCCCCCTCCCTCCACTTAATTTCCTGTGTCTTTACCTTGATTTGTAATTGAAACAATGCTTTGAAGTTTGGTCTTTATATTAAAGTGTCTGTATTTTAATACACGGTATTGTTGTGGCGTTTCACTGCTTCAGCAGGGCCGAGGCCAGCATCCAGCAAGGAAGTGGGGGCTCGGGATGGGGCTTTATCTGGAGGCAGCAGCCATGTCCCTGTATTCCCCCCTCCCCATCCTGACTTAGTGCCTTCAGCTCCGGGGAAGCCGGAGCCAGCCCAGCTCATGGGTTTATCGTGCTAGTGCGCTTCTGCTGGGCACTGGCTCAGCCAGGGATGGCACCACTGTAAGGAAATGGAAGTGTTCCAATGGTGTTGGAGAGAGATGGCTGGAGGAGCTTGCAAATGAGCTGCGGGCCCCATTGCATCCAGTGCTGACGCTGCTCCTGGCCTGAGATGGGGCTTTAGGTGCTGTGCACAGGGAGCATCAGGACCCAGCCCTGTCTGCCTGAGCCTGTTTGTCACCTGCGCCACAGCCGAGCACTCGGCTCGGGTACGAACCCCTCCAACCTGGAGCATCTGCAGCTGCATCCTGAGCGGGGGCTGCCACCACGCTCCTCCTCGTGGGGCTGAGGCCATCGTCTCTCCATAGAACCAACGGGGTTGGAAAAGCCCTTGAAGCCATTGCCAGCAGTGCCCAGGCCACCCCTAACCCATGGCACTGAGGCCTCATCTCCACAGGGTGTGAACCCTCGCAGGGCCGGTGCCTGTTCCAATGCCCCTAAGCACAGAGCTCGCTCCAGCCACCCCTCCCCAGGGCAGGTTTTGGTTTCTCAGACAACCACCAAGATTAAAACAAGTGTTTATTGGACACGTGGCTGTACAACAGAGAAATGGCTTCAGGACACCAGCGGGAGCCTGTACACAGCACTCGAATACAAAAGCACAGTGACCAGAGGAGAAAAATGACCAATAGTCCATAAACCACAAGCAGTCGGTGTGGGTCTCGAGGTGTCTTGGCAGTACCGTCCTCCTGAGAGCTCACCCAGTGTCCTATGCTACTTGATCCTGGAAGTTGATCCAAGTTACTTACCGGGCCGGCCACAGGCCCATGTAAGGCTTCACAGCGTGTGTCTTCCATTCAGGTCAGAAATGTCATCAACCTCTTCAATAGGGGCTGGGGTTCTCTCCTGCTCTCCCAACTGTTCCCAGAACGTAAAATGCCCATTTTTAGGTACAGTGAAGGTGGTGGGTGGCAGCTTTGCCAGGAGCTGAAAGGCACGAGGTTGAGAAGGGGCTGTTCCTGAGGGCAGCAGGGTTATGAGGAGGAGCTGCTGCTGCTGCTGCGCCGGCCGCTTGCTGGCTGGAAATGATTGAATGTGGCAGAATTCCCAGCATTTCCGTATGGATTGACTTTGTGCATTGATGAATTCACGGATGCTGAACCCCCAGGGCTCAGTTTGGGTTTCTGCCCCTCAAGTGGCGCTGCAGCAGCGTTCCTGGCTGGCAAACCAGCACTGAAGCATCCTTGCAAGCGACCAGACCAGGTTCTGTCACAGTCAGTAAAGCTGCTGCGCACCCACCAGCATGTCAGGAACATGGCCCTGCACTGAGGTAAAGCAGAGAAGGCTTGTGAGGATTAAACTGCGCTTTAAAAGTCAGCTGAGGACACCAATTCCCTGAAGCACAAGCTTTGTGTTCCTGCCTTTAATCCCTCACTGCTGCTTCCACTACAGCTGCCATCTGTCTTCCAACCCGCCCTGGGTTCCGCTTCCACCTCATCATGCCCTCAGCCGATTGTGCCCCTTGGCTTGTTTTGGCAGTTTCTGGAGCGAGCACCTGGAATGATTGAAAGGAAAGGGAATATCTGGGGAGGGAAAGGAAAAACCTTGGCTTCGAGACTGAATCTAAAGCATCAGTGACATCTGCCACTCTCCTGGTGCCCAGCAGCACGAGATGAGGGTAGGCCAGGTCACTGGGGCTTGGCAATACAGGCTCTTCTTCCAGCACTGATTCCAAGCCAGAGGAAGAGCCTCGGAGTTGCCCCTCCAGCCCAGCTCACAGCACAGGCTGCCCCTCGCTTACCCTGTGCTGTTGGCTGCAGCAGCGCTCCTGCTACCCAGGGGAACCCCCAAAGTTCATCTTGTGCTGCATCTGCCCAAGTCCCTTCTGTCATCAAGGGCCTGACAATGGTACCTGGGACCTTCCCAGGGGCTTCCTGGAGGTTTTCCTGATGTAGTTTCAGGGCAGCTGCTGCTGCTGGCAGCTGCATCAGGAACCTGGGGCTCCTGCAGCACTGGGGTGGGCGTCCTTCGCCCCTCATCCCTGGGCAGTTTTCCTTTGTGCAGCCAGGGCCTGGCTGAAGGCACAGAGCCCCGAGGAGGGATGTTCCTTGGCACCTACCCCTCACTGCAGAAGCCCCAGGGATGGCAGTGCCTGTTCCCTGGCAGCTCATCATGACTGTGGCACAGTGTCCTGGTCTTCCAGGCTCCCAGTCTTTCTCTTTGGATGCTCACAAAGGGGAGGAATGCTGCAGCAACTCAGGGGATGAAGAGTTACTGCCCAGCTCTCCCATGCTCCCCAAGATTTAACTTCTGCAGGGCCTGAAGCCACAGCCTCCAGCCAAAGGCGAGCAGTTCCCATCTTTCCAAACCTCCACCTGGCTTCCTTCCTGACCCCCTCCTCCATGGGGCTCAGCCTGCTCTCAGCTCCCTGTGCTTTCAGCTTTGCTTCCAAACGCATTTGTGGAGTGGTCTGAGTGGGCTCCTCCAGCCTCTAGGAACTGGAACAACCTGCCCAGAGGAGGGAGGAAGAAGAAAACCACTCGAGAGTGGGTGCTAGTGGCTGCCTTGACACCAAGGATGTCACCCTCTGTCACCTGCAGCTGAGCTCTCCTGTTGTTAGTGGAAGGCTTCCAGCTCCTCCGCACCATCAGGCTTGGTGAGCATGGGATGGCTTTGCAATGAGGAGTGGATGGGACAGGGTTAACCCTGCAAGCACAGAAATGCCATCAGAGGAAGCATCCTCTGCCACCCCTGGAGACTGCAGGAAGATCCTGAGCCAGAAAAGCTGAGTGGCTCCCTGCAGGAGAAGGAGGGGAGGAAGAGGAGGGCTGGAGCTGGCTCAGGGCCTGCCCCAGCAGCAGAGAACAGCGGGTGCTGCAGCTCTGTCAGCCCCTGCCTCCTCTGCTCTCATGCCAGGGGTGCAGCAGTTGAGCCTGGCTGCCTCCAGAGCTGGGGCAAGTGGGAATGTGTGAAGAATTCCGTGCTCAGAAACTCCTACTAAATGATGTGGATAATAAATTAAGAAGTCCCTTGGTCGCTGCTGCAGGGAAACTGGAGGGGAGCCTGGGCCAGGTCAGCTCCAGAGAGGGCATCACTGCCTGCGCGTTCCCAGCTGGAAGCGGGCTTCTTCCGAGATCCCGAACTGCTCCAGGGGGTCCTGCAGCAAGAGCACAGGGAAGGCACCGGTGAGACACAGACAAGGGGGGAGGCCAGGACTGCCCCTCAGCCATTCCGCAGGGCTGGATGCTCCCCAGCCCAGCCCTGGCTGCTGTTCCTGGTGCAGAAAGCCAGGCAGCCCCTGGGGAGGACACCAGGGAACAAGCACGCATGGTTCAAGGCCATGCTGGGGCAGGAGCACACAGGGGAGCTGCAGCCACCTCCATCACCTTGAGCAGGGATGCTCTGAGGAACCTGGCAAGGGCATGAGAGATCTGGACCCACATGTGCTGGGACTCCCACCAGTTCTTTGGAAGAGTTCACAGGCAGCTCTGGCCAGACCTGGTCAGCTACAAACCTTGGGCTTCCACCACTGGAAGAGGGACAGGCACAATGCAGGCTGCTGAGGGGAGGAAGACTCAGGTCTGGCTGGTGGGACCACAGCTTCAGGTGCTGGCTTGCTACGGGATCTCCTTCATACCCATGGCAGCAAAGAGCCCTGTGCAGGACATCTGCCAGCAACAGCAGACCCTGCACCAGTCCAAACCCATCACCACTGACAAGCTGATTTCCAGGGACTCACTCACCTTCCCTGTCATTTTCTGGATCTCATTCCGGTAGAAGATCAAGCTCCTCCTCATGAACTCATAGCTGTAAGACAGGAACAGACATGGGCAGGCTGAGCAGGACAGGATGTGAAGTTTCAGCTGCTATTTAGAGCCAGGGGGAAGCTGGCTTGGGAGGAGACAACCACTTTTCCTCCCTGGGTTCACCACAAGCCCTTCCCACAGAACAAACAGCCCAGAGCACACAAGGCAGCCCTGGCACTGGTGGCTCAGCCTACCTGGCTCGCTTGAGTGCCTCAATCCACTCCTGACACTGCTCCTCACTGTCACATTCGAAGCAGTATTTCCTCTCAGGCTCCTCAATGAAACCTGCCAGGGACAAGGTAAAGTCTTCAGGGAGGTCCTGGCAGTGCTGCCTGTGCTCCACTGTGCTCCCACAGGAACAGCCAGGCTGCAGTTCATGTCTCTGTTCAACCAAGATGATCTGTGACTGAGCTGGTAGCACAGGCCTCTGGCCCCTCTCCCTTACCCTGCGCGGCTCCTGGCTGGTCCTGAGCCTTTGCCAGCAGCCAGAGACTTGGGAGAGGAAAGAGCAACTTCTCCCACTGAGAGCAGCAGCTCAGAACTGAACCAGACCAACATGGCCATAGCTGACTGCAGCTCCCTGAGCCTCCTTGCAAACAGTCCACACAGATTGAGTAATCCAAGTGGAAAATGGCCCCAAGGAAGCAATTGTGATCTATGCAGAGGGCAGCCATCTGAGACGTTAAATGTCCTCCGAGAAGGAGCTGACCTGTCTTTGCTTGAGGCTTCTGGGAATTTGGTACTAAGCACAGCAGAAAGCAAGTCCCTGTGCAACTCCTGCTCTTCACCAAGACAGAATCAGGGCATCTAACTAATGACATTGTCTTCAGAGCTCTGCTCTTTAGTACACAGTCCACAGAGATCCAGGCTGCTGCTGAGAAATAACTGGGTCAGACTGCACCAGACCCCTTAGGGCTGCTGTGCAGGGACAAACCCAACCCCAACTACATTTGGCTCCTTTTCCAGGACCCCTCATTCACCACTTCCCAACAAACCTAGAGCTGGTGCTTAGAGAGATCAGCATGTCCAGCCTGTCTGAGGATGCTTTGCAGAAAGCAAGAACACCACCTCTCCCAGTGGAAAGGGGAGACAAGGCTCTGCACTGAGAGGCAGCTGTGCCTGACAACCAGGCCAAAAGATATGGGGATGGCCTTGGAGAAACATCCTGTTCTTTCTGCCACATACCTCTCACACAATGATTAGTTGTTGGATGAAAGGCTGCTTACAAAGGATGACACACCACGGGCCAGCTGGAGCCATGGCTATCAACACAAGGCCAAACAGTGTGACGGGAGGACCGGTGCTAGATTAGCCCGGCAGCTGGTTTAGCTGAGGCTGACTTTTGTTTTGATGAATGCAGTAGAACAGAAGCAGCAATCTGTCAGCACCAAACCCTCCTAGAGAGGGACTTCCACAAGCCATGGTCTGTTTTGTCCCTGCTTCTTTCCCCACAGGCAGCTGTGCAAGCCACGCAGACTGGTTCAGCCAGCAACAAAACTAATGGGGGGGGGGTGGCAAGGCCAGAATAGCAACTGGCAGCTGAGGAGGAGGAGAAGGGCTGAGGGGCATTGAGGAGGAGGAAAAGGCTGAGGAGCCCTGGCCCTGCTGTGACCAGGGAAAGAGAGGGAAAAGAAGGAGCTCAGCAGCAGAACCTTTCCTTTTACGTAGCACTGTTTGCCAGAAGGGAAACACAAAGGAGATGCAGAGACAGAACTCACTGATTGAGAAGACGTTCTCCTCCTCTTTGGTGATCCTGCAGTGCTCCAGCAGCAGAGCTCCAATGGGCTGGAAAAGACCCGGAGAGAGGGATGAAGCCACTGTCCACCAGCACACCAGTGGTCTGAACCCACGGCTTGCTGAGTGCCATTTAAGTGAGCTTCATCACCTGATGCTACTTTTCAAGTAATTCACTCCAATTACACGCATGTTCCATGTCTTTTAATGAACTTTTGGTGCCTGCAGTCATGCTTCACTGTGCTAGTCCTACCTGGAACGCTTTGTGTACATTAATGAGTATTAAACATCTCTGCTTGCTTACATAAACCCTGGCTTTAGCATCGTTTCTGTGACATGAGGACTCTGAAGAGTTACTTCCTTGCTCAGTAAATCAAACAAAGATGAAATACTGAACATGACACAGAACAACTCACACTGTACTTGGTACAGGCAGTCCTGGAGCCTTGCAGGGGGTTAAGAACAGCGTGTGATGAACTACAACAGCTCAGGATAAACAGACAAAGGGTAGGTGCTATTTGCTCGCTAGTGCACAGAGCAAGGACATGGGAACCAAAGGGGAACAAAACTCACAAAAGCAACCCACAAAAAGCAAATTCTTTTGTCCAAGCTAAACAAACTGAGGTGTAAACAAGGCAGCAGTGAAGATCCTGAAAAACCTGGTTTATTCTCTATTTCTGGCATATTGGTTTTATATTAGCACCCTCCACCTATCTGTTGAGCATCTTCGAGAGCATCCTCTCCCCTCCATCAGAGCACACACACACACGTGCTTCCAAATCACCACCAGGAAAGGGAGCAGAGCAGCGCTGACGGCAGTGAAGGAGATGGGCTCTGTCCTCAGAGCCTCATCCAGCAGCAGTGCAGGAGCCAGACCTGAGCCTGCACAGGGCCATGGACCAGAGGCTGCTCAGCATCTCCATCTCCCTGGAGAGCAGCCACTGCAGTGCCAGTGAAGCAGTGGCTGGGCTTGGGCAGAGAGAAGGAAAGGGCAGTGCTGGAAAGCGGAGCTCAGCCCTTATCAGGGTGAAAGAGTCTAAAACCACCCACAGATGCTTTTCAGCTCCTGCCTGAAGCACCAGCATGCACACAGCACTTTTCTTCACCCACATCATTACGCCATTTTTATATTCGTTTTCCAACAAAAGACTCTTCAGCAACAGTTATCAAGGGATTCGCTAAAAAATCACCAGATCTCTTCAGTGGCAAAGCTGGAAACAGAACCCAAAGGTCACATCCCTCAGTTCTATCTTTTTTCTAAACCCAAGCAGGGCTTCTGTATGCCCAGAAAACCAATGGGGCCAGGGTACGGCCACCAGAGTGTCCCAGTAACAGTAACAATGAGCACTGTGGGCACACGGAATTCCTGACACAGAAAGAAAAAGCAACGTTAATGCTTTCCCCAGGAGAGCAAAATCTCAGCCTCCCCTCAGAGTCTGGCACGACAGGGCACAGTCCTACAGACACACATCACAAACTCCACCTTTGACAGCTCTGGGCCAACAGTTCTGTTTAACAGCTTCCTTTCAGGCTCCCAGGAGAAGCACCTGGGAGTGCTGGGATGGCAGTGCAGCTCCTCACCCCTATGAGTTCTCACTGAGTTGATGGAAGAGGAAACGTGGCTGCTGTGTCCTGGCTCTGGCAGCCTCTTATTGCACCACTGAACAAAACCTGTGCAATCAGTTCACAGAGAGAGAAGAGAGAAGGAGGAGCTTTTACAGGGTAGATTAAAATCACTTATAAGGCAGAAGCTCTTCCCTGTGAGGGTGCTGAGGCACAGGGTGCTCAGAGAAGCTGTGGCTGCCCCATCCCTGGCAGTGCTCAAGGCCAGGTTGGACACAGGGGTTGGAGCTGGAGGAGCTTTAAGGTCTGTGATTCTCAAACTTCCTCAGGGCATTAAAGTAAATTCGAAGACCTTTAAGGTGACTTCCCAAATATTTCTGCCTTTGGATCCCAAACAGAATTACAGACTGATGGAATGTGTGTTTGAAAAATTAAACCCCTCTTCTTGCTGAGCAGGTTCAGGGAATGATGGGGTTTGACATTTACAACTTTTCTTCCAAACTAGGTGGCAGCTTAGGGGGGAGGAAACAAGCACAAAGCAATGAGAACATGAATAGCAGTAAATGAAAATCTACGTTTTCAACCAATATCTGACATCAACCTGACCAAAACTACAGACAGTCCCTTGCAGTCGGTTTCATCTCTGAGCCAGAACTCGCTGTTTGCCTTCAGGCCCTCCAGCTTTGCCATGGATGGAGCTGGGGGAGATTTAAGGTCCCTTCGACCCGACCCAGGCTGGGATTGTATGCAGACAAACGAGACCGCAGCAGCCTCCCTACCTCCGCTTCATCCGTCCGGAAGTAGAAGAGGAAGTTGACAACAAGCTTCACCAGGCGCTTCTTTAACACTGCAAGGAAAACCAGCGCTGAGGCCGGCAGGAGGGGCCAGCGCTTCCCACCACGGGGCACAGGGAACCCCTTCCCATCCCTGCCATGGCGCCGCTCCCACCAAAGCCAGGCGGAAGCCCTGCTCCGGTCCAGACCTTTGCTCCTAGAGGAGCTCTCAGCCCCCAGCCTGGGTGCAAGGGTCCCTCTGCACCCCCCCCCACCCTGCCAAGGCTGAACTGCAGCCGCGGGGTGACAGAGCCCCGCTGCAGGTTCTCAGGTGGTTCCTGGGCAGGCAGAGCGCACAGCATCCCCTCAGTGACCAGCACAGGATGCAGCCCCCCCCAGCCCTGGGGCTGTCAGCGCTGCTGTCACCCAGGGACAGAGTCCACAGGTCTCCAAGGAGAGCACAACCCAGGCAAAGGAGCGATTCTCAACGCTCCGGTGCTGGTTTGCAAGGAAATTGCCTGTTCAGGCTGGGGAAGAGAAGGCTGCGTGGAGACCTCAGAGCAGCTTCCAGTATCTGAAGGGGCCTATAGGGATGCTGGGGAGGGGCTCTTCATTAGGGACTGCAGTGACAGAACAAGGGGGAACGGGCTCAAACTGAAACAGGAGAGGTTTAGATTGGAGCTAAGGAAGAAATTCTTTCCTGTGAGGGTGCTGAGGCACTGGAATGGGTTGCCCAGGGAGGTTGTGAGTGCTCCATCCCTGGCAGTGTTCAAGGCCAGGTTGGACGAAGCCTTGGGTGCCATGGTTTAGTGTGAGGTGTCCCTGCTTACGGCAGGGGGGTTAGAACTGGATGATCTCAAGGTCCTTTCCAACCCGAACTATTCTATGATTCTATACTCCAGGGAAGAGCCTGTTCCTCCCATCCCCTGCCCCATCATGGCCCCTACCCGCCGCCTTGTCCCCAAGCCCCTCAACCTGTACAGCACGGTCCCCATTCCCACCCCTACTCCGAGCCCCCAGTGTCCCAAGTCCTGCCCGCTCAATGCACCCCGTGCGTGCTCCGGGCCCTACCCTGCTCCTTCCCCCCCTCAGCAGCCCGGCTCTCCGTGTCCCCCCCGCTTCCCCTCAGCCCCCTCTCACCGCTCCCCTTCTTGGGCACCCGCATCAAGACCTCGGCCGCCTTCTCCGCGGGCTGCCGGGCCAGGGACAGCAGCTCCCGCTCGTTGTACCTCATGGCGAGCCCGCCGCCCCTCACTCCCGTCCCATCGCCTGCCCGCCCGCCCCGGAACCGATCGCGGCGGAAGCCGGAACGGGCACCGCGCATGCGCAGAGCGGGAGCGGCGGGAGGCGGTAGGGAGCATGAAGGCAATGGCGGGGGGGGGGGAGCCTTTGTTGAGGTGTTGGGGGGCAATGGGGGGGCTTTGGTCTGATCCTTGCCGAGGGTCTGGGGTGGTTTGGGGGCTTTGAGCCCTTGTTGAGGTGTGCGGGGCTTTGGCTTAGGGCTGGGGAGGTTTATGGGGGTTGGTTGGGGTCTTAGAGCTTTGCTGAGGGGCTGGGGGTAATGGAGGGGGACGGGACGGGACACGGCGGCTTTGAGCCTTGCCAAGGGGTATTTGTGGGGGGCTTTGATGCTCGCTGGGCCTTGACCCCCTAGTGAGGGCTTGAGGGGTGCTTGAGAGGGGTTGACCCTCGCTGCGGGGTGTTCAAGGGGGTGCTTTGACGCCTGCTGAGGGGCTGGGGGTCTCTGCAAAGGGGTAACCGGGGCTGGGGGAATCGTCTGTGGGGCCAGGGGCATGGCAGGGGGGGTCTGGGACCCTATGGGGGCCCTGGCGACAGCGCGCAGAGGCCCTGGGCTTGCTGGGGAGAGGGGGGTGGTGTTGGAGGCCTTGGGGCCGCACAAGGGTGGCTCTGGGGGCGGTGGAGCAGCCCTGAGCTCATGGAGAAGGCTTTGGCAGGTTCTGGGGCTGTTCAGGGTCAAGGGGGAGGGTTGGGGGCTCTTGTGTTGGGTTGCTGGTGGGGCTGCAGGGCCTCGTTGGGCCCAGCTGAGCTCCGGGAGGAGAATGTGTGTGTGGAAACAGCGGCTGAGGAGATGCAGCAGTCTCTGGAGGCGTGTTCATAGAGGCCTCGAATGGGTTGGGTTGGAAGGGACATTAAAGCTCCTCCAGCTCCAGCCTCTGCCACAAACAGGGACCCCTTCCACTGGAGCAGCTTGCTCCAAGCCCCTGTGGCCAACCTGGCCTTGAGCACTGCCAGGGATGGGGCAGCCACAGCTTCTCTGGGCCATCACCCTGTGCCAGCGCCTCAGCACCCTCCCAGGGAAGAGCTTCTGCCTCAGAGCTCAGCTCAGTCTCCCCTGGGGCAGGTTCAAGCCATTCCCCTTGGCCACACACATTTACCCTTGTGCAAAGCCCCTCTCCAGCTTTCTTGTAGGCCCCTTTAATGTTTAACCAATATTGCATTGTTATTCTGGATCATTTTACTTCCCTGCTCACTGAGACAGTGGTACAAGGCACTGCATCAAGTGACGAGTGTCCAGGGCTCGCTTTGTTGTGCTCATCTCCCATCCTTGCTGATGGGTCTAAATAGTGGGGGGACCTCCAGGTTGGGAAAAGGATTAGTTATCACTCACATTGCTTTTCCTCATCTTCCCAGACTTTCTCCATAAGAAGCTGAAGCACAAAAGTCCCCATCATGGATTTTCAGCATCGTCCTGGGGGCAAAACGGGCAGCGGAGGCGTAGCCTCTGCCTCAGAAAGTAACCGGGACCGCAGGGAAAGGCTCCGGCAGTTGGCTTTGGAGACCATCGACATCAACAAGGTGAGCCTTGGCCTCTGTGTATGTAGGAAAGAAAAGACACGGGGCTCCTGTCCTGCAGGAATGACCTGTCCAGCTGTGGGGAAACACTTAGGGCTTTGTCTGGGTGAAATAGCTTGGAGGGTGTGAGATTTAGTGGAGGGTTGTGGATTGGAATGAAGTATTTCTGTTTCTGGTAATGTGGGTGTTGAATGAGGAACACTTGTGATGGGGCTGATCACAGAGGTGCCAGCACTTTGTGTTCAGGCTGCTGGTACTATATTATTGTGTTCAGCCTTCTCAGGACTGGTTGGTATTTTGCTGTTTCCTGCTGGCAGTTGGGTTTGCTGTCACCAGTTAACAACTGTTTCTGTTTTCATAGTCCTACAGCAGTATTGTGCTAAGTTAAATCTATGAACCCAGTTCTTCCAGTGCAGAAAAGGGTTGTCAGTACTTTAGTTTTCCTGTTGTTTTGCTGTGTGTTTTGCTTGTAACTTTTGAACAATTCTCTTCTTAGGACCCTTACTTTATGAAAAATCACTTGGGCTCTTACGAATGCAAGCTCTGCCTGACGCTGCACAACAATGAGGTGAGCTGAGAGGCTGGCTGGCTGCGTCTTGGCAACAGGGATCTTAGAATACAGCTTCAGGTGCAAGAACCTGGGGTGTGCCTGATGGCTGAGTGCTGAGGAGATGCGGGGGGATGGTGGCTTGCGTGTGCTGAGCCTGACTGCTCACGGCAGTTCAGCAGTTGAGAGCAGTCTGATTTTTGAGTTAAGATTCCTTCTCTGCTAAGGAGTAAAATCAATGTGTGAGGCTGTCTCTCCTCTGTGACAAGTATCTCTCAGCGTAGGATGTGCCTTCATTTAACTTTCTTCTTCCTTGTTTTTTATTGCAGGGAAGTTACTTAGCCCATACCCAGGGGAAGAAGCATCAGACCAATCTGTAAGTTGTTCTCCACTGTAGCTTTATTCTCCATTACTGAAGCACTTTAAAACTTAAGTGGTGCACATCTACAAATCTTCACCTCCGTTATCCAGTAGCCACTGTGCCTGAATGTTCTTTCACCGTGCTTGTTTCCTAGGGAACAGCCTGGCATTAGCCAGGGGGGACAGCATAGATATGCTCCAAAACATTACAAGCTCCATTTCGAGCTCAAGTTCAAAGCCAGTTTTGGAATTTCTGAAGGAAAGGGGAGAAAGAGTTTTAAAAGCAGATTGTCTGAGTCTTGTTAGAAGGATCTGGTTTTGTGAATACAGCCTGGGAGAAGTCTGTAAGCTTTATGTGAAGAAATCTAAAGTTTGCTTTGGTTTAGATGAGTAGCTTGTGTGGTTTTCTTCTTTTATGTTTCAAGAAGTCTTCTCAAATCCAAGGTCAGCTCAGGGGAGGGTAAGATAAATGAAATGACAGCTTTTAGGGTGGGGGAGACATGGGTACAAGTGGCCTGGGTTGGTGCATGTGGAAGAGAAACAGCAGGTTTTCCTGGCATGCTTTCTATGAAGCACCGAATCTTCCATGGGAAAGGATTCAAGCTGCTCCTAGTGCATCCTTTAGAAACAGGTGGGGCTGACGTTTTCAATGTGGCACATGTCACATCACTCTGCAGGGCCCGTCGAGCTGCCAAGGAGGCCAAGGAGGCCCCTGCCCAGCCTGCACCAGAAAAGGTCAAAGTGGAAGTGAAGAAATTTGTGAAAATTGGAAGACCAGGCTATAAAGGTTTGTTTGGGGGGGGGGGGGTTCTCGGTTGTGGGAGGCACCCCGTGTTTGCCGGGGCTGT